>JZKD02S1647383.1:78452-195819 GCA_000966675.3 Picea glauca | reverse complement strand
TATATATATATATATATATATATATATATATATTTATATATATATATATATATTTTATATAATTTTATAATTATGGTGATTTAAGATTTTTATTTATTATTATTTTTTCAATTTATTTTGATTTATAAAAAAATAATATATTTATTTAAATCTTAAATATTTTTTAACATTTAAAATTGTAATTGAATATTTCATTATTTTTTAGGACATCACAAAATATTTCAAAATATATTTTTCATATTTTCCTATTTTTTATATAGAATAGATAACTAAAATTATAATAATAAATACTTCCATAATATGTATCATACCATAAACTAATTATGTAAAAACTCTATTCCAACCATATAGAACACCTCCAAATCTAGAATCAGGGAAAATGTTGATGAACAAATTCTGATATATGACCATTGAGTTCTTCAATTATTTGAGAGCCACATTGCGAGATGGAAGCCTGATTTCCATATATATATATATATATATATATATATATATATATATATATAATGGCTCTTTGAGTCATTTGAAGAATTCAATGGTCATATCTCGAAATATATATGTTGAAAATAAATTATTTTGAAACCTATGATCTTATTGAAGATTTCTTACATAAAAGGTTGAAGAGAAAAAATTTTCAAAGTATATTATTTTTTCATCCACTTAATGACAAGCAAGAAATATCCAAATACTTATAGCTTCTTGCGTCCATATTCTGCCACCAAAGTGATGGACAATTTTAGGGCCATTACTTTAGGATAATTATTAGATCTAATTCCAACTCCTTCTATGAATCTAAGAGACTAAGAATCAATCAGAAACAATATGACCTAGAACCTCCTAGTGAAGGATTTCATTGTGAGGTTCCATAAAAAAAATATGAAGGATTTAAACCTTGAGTAGAACACTAGATAGGGAATATAAGTTTATTGTCAAATAAGCTTTCGTTCCTTCCAAGCCATATACCCCAAGAAATTATGAAAGATAAATCTATAAAAAAATTTACATTTTCATTTTCACAGTAGATTCTTAATCCTTATTCAACAGATTCCACTCACCATAATCCCTTAAACCAATTGAAGCCTCACCCTCATTCCATACCTACTTTGAATATGCATAGAGAATAATGAGATGACAGTTTACTTCCCCACTTGATTTCCATGGTATACAACATCCTTACCTTGAGTATTTCTTTTATTTTTTGAAGATTGTCTCAATTTAAAGTTTTTTTTATTTAGAAATAAACACACAAATATATGGGATTTAGAAGGGAAGATGACCCTCCAAACTGATTTCCACTTCCACATTTGCATCCCCCCTTCATCATGTTAATGTAAATATTTATATCCACCATTGGCTATATAAAAACAATGAGTATTTACATATGAGAGTGTCCTATTATTACTTGATTATAACATGGTTGGACTAATGTTTTGAAATGAAATTTTCTCAAGCGATGGCTTCCTTTGCTCTAAGGCCCTCAGCTCTCTAGCATGTAACCATCCTTGGTTCCATATTGTGAACATCTCTCAATTCACGATTTTATTTAGATTGTACATATCTCTATAACTTAGGAGATGAATTATATGATATGGAAGCCTGCAATCCTCCCTAAACCAATCCAAGGATCCTTCCCTACTTTCACCCTAACCCATTACCAAATTTCTACACCAACCAATTCCTCACTAAAGGAAAGGCAAATTACGCAACTTTCCATATGACAAAGATATTCTCAATTTTTTTCATAGGCTTTCTTAATCCAATCTTCCATACTGTATCAATGTCTCTGTACCTCTCCTTCACCACTTGACACCATGATTGTTTCCCTTGAATGAGTTTTCATACTCTATTCACTTCCAGAACTCTTGAGAAGAAGAAGATATTATTGTGCCCCCATAATGACGGCGACGCCCGCTACCTCACAACCCGCAAGTTGAAAGGTCGACGTGCACACACAGGATATTTCCTTTTCCCACGGCCCAAAGAACTCTAAGGCTCTTCTATTTCCCTATTGGGAAAACTATACCCATAGAAATCCTCGCGGGATCCCCTTTTTACACTCAGGGGATTGGACTTCGCAACTTCGCGAGGTCAGTGGTCAAGTATTGGGCTCTTGAATCCCTGAAAACCCGACAACCAGTCAATGCTGACCCTTTCCTTTTCTTTCGGGATTTTCCTATCGTGAATTTGACGCTCGCGATGTCAAGCAACTTGATTTACCGAACCCCGACTTTTGATATGCCAAAACTCCAACACATGTGCAAGTTGACTATTCAACGTCCCGTCACCTCTGTCGGGATTTCAGACTTTACGGGATCGCAAATCCTGATGAAAATGATTCGGGACTTATCGCTGCGAAACCCCGATAAGGTATGCCACCTGTCCACCTCACTGACTCATGTGGTCCCGCACTGTTCTCGCAGTCGTCGATATATCGCGTATCGTGATTTCGCGATTCCCGTTGCACTGTTTACGGAGTTCAACCCATGAAACTTCGATATGAGAATTCATGAGTAAATCCGACTACCCTCGTGGCTCGGATCTACGGTCTTGCCCGTCTTGAGCTTTGAGCCCTTCGACGTTCTCGCCGTAACCTCCCTTCTCCTTTCTGAGATCTGATGGCTCACGAATTTTGTGAACTCTCCTCGAAATATTCCGACCATCCGTTCCTCCTGGATGATTTCTGCGAATGACCAAATGTTCCTCCACGGAACTCGTTTTCCTGCGTGAAAAATTGCAACGCCTTTCTAATTCCTCCAATCGCGACTTCCCTTGTGTTGTTCTTCAACAATTTCGAAGGCCTTATCCTTCCTGACCTTTTTTATAACTCTGAGTCTTATCGAAGACTCCTTGCACGCACTCTTTGCGACAACTTTCAAACATTCCTAAGTGTTGAACTTCCTTCGACCCTGCGCACTCCTGCAGCAGTAGTCTCTTAACAATTCACTCAGGTTTGCAACCCTGAAACTTAGCTTGGCCTGCGCACTCCTTCCATGTCTATTGTGCCAAACCTGCACTTCTGAGCGAATGAGAACAAAAGTGACTCTATTTGAACCCTCTGTCAACGCACTCCTTGCGGAAAATTCGACTGCACTCCTTGCAGGAATCCTTGCTCAGATAGAGAAACAATTGAAACTCATTCCTTCTTCCTTTCAGACTTCAAACTCAAACATGAAATCATATACACAACACATAAAAGAAAATGTATAACAGGAATCAAACATTCATGAGCATATCATTCAAAGATGCATATACAGAGAATAACACAAAACCATGAATTTGAATCAATCTCTTTCTATTAATCTAAATATTTGTACATGGGTGTTCTTACACAACTCTCTGCTTCTCCTATACTCTTCTTCCTCTGATTATGTTACACTACACAATGAGGGTTTCTATATCCCGTTTCCCTCTTGCGCTCTAAAACTGTCTAATCTAGAATTAAATTCTATCTACCTGCATTAACTACTTTAAATGCCTTCTACCTACTAAGGACGAGAGAAAATGGCTCAAGGTCCGTTTACAATTTACAAGTGTGCCTCATCTTAATGGCTCATTTAATATAGCGCAACAACTTCTAGGTAATTTCAAAATGTGTGTTGGCCCTTGTTCAGCTGTCCATTGTATTCCACACTCGCTCGCTTGATGTTGATGATGCTCCTGCATCATACTCCCTGGCTTGAAAAATTTTCATGGGCTCCTATCCATGAGCTCGTGAATGGTCTGTCCATGCTTCTATATCTCTGCTTCACTTTCCTAGCTGGCATCTTCAGCTGGATGGTTCTTCCACTTGACCAGATACTCAAAATATTGTTTTTGCCTAGTCCTTTTGCTTATTCTTTTGTCCAGTATGCACTCCATCTGCGGCTTATCTGCAACTGGAATCTGCTTCATGCACTGAATCATTGGCTTCTCATCTCCAGTCTCTGCTCCCTCAGCCCTATATGGGTACAAATCTGAGATATTGAATATCGGAGAAATCCCGATCCCATCGGGTAATTCAATCTCATAAGCATTCATCCCAAATTTCTTCAAGACAGTACACGACCCGATTTTCTTCATCTTTATCTTATTATATGTTCCTCTTGGGAACCTTTCTCTTCTCAAATGTGCCAGAACCAGATCACTAACCTCAAATTGAAGTTGTCTTCTGTGCTGATCGGCTCTGCGTTTATATTCTTGGCTCGAATTCAGCAGTCGCTCCCTCACCTGGCTGTAAAATTCCTTCATCGCCTCTATGAATTCTTCTGCACTAGCGCTCCTAGTCGCAGTCTGTTCTGACTCCCTCAGCTAAGAAATTCCTCTCGACTACATGCCATAAACAATCTAAAATGGACTCTATCCCGTGCTCCTGTTAACTGAGTCATTATATGCAAACTCTACATGTGGTAATATATTGTCCCACTGGCTATGGTGTTCTGTCACCAAGCTTCTCAGCAAGTCTCCTAGACTTCTATTTACCACTTCTGTCTTTCCATCCGTCTGAGGATGATAAGCAGAACTAAACAACAAGTTAGTTCCCAGCTTCTTCCATAAGGTCCTCCAAAAATGCAATATGAATTTTGTATCTCGATCCGAAACTATGCTGGCAACCCATGAAGTCGAATGACCTCTTTAAAGAACAGATTCGCAATGTGAGTTGCGTCACTGGTCTTTTGACATGGAATGAAGTGTGCCATCTTGGAAAATCTATCCACCACCACAAAGATTGAATCACAACCTCTTTGTGTTCTTGTCAACCCCAATACAAAATCCATGCTAATTGCATCCCACGGCCTCTCTAGTATGGGCAATGGTTGATAAAACCCTGCATTATGTTTCCTTCCCTTCGAATGCTGCCAAATTCTACATATGTCTACGAATCTTTTGACGTCTGCTCACATTCCCGGCCAAAAATATGACTCATTCATCTTTGTGAACATTTTGTCATGACCAAAGTGCCCTGCTAATCCTCTGTTGTGTTTCTCCTTCAACGGATTCTCCCTCATGGAGCAATTCGAAATACGCAGTTGATTACCTCTAAACAGTAATTATTCCTGGATCATGTAGTCCATCCATTGACTTCTATCTCTGAGAATTGTATTCTTTGCTGCTTCATATGCCTCCTTAAAATCCGGATCATCAGCATACATATTCCTGAAATCATCAAAACCCAACGTTTTGACTTGGAACTCCTGCAACAGAAAACACTTCCTACTCAAAGCATCAGCCACTTTGTTAGCAGTACCAGAAATATGTTTAATCACAAATGTGAAATTCTGCATATACTCAACCCATTTGACATGTTTCTGATTCAACTTTTCCTGTTGAGTCACAAACTGCAGTGCATGATTGTCACTATACAAGACAAACTCTTTTGGGATCAAGTAATGCCTCCATTTCTTCAATGTCTGGATGATAGCATAAAACTCCTTATTATAAGTGGAGTATTTAACTTTCGCCTCATTTAGCTTCTCGCTGAAATACGCTATCGGCCTGTCTTCCTGACTTAAGACTGCCCCGATTACAAATCCGCTTGCATCACATTTCACCTTAAATGTCTTCTGGAAATCTAGCAACACCAAAACTAGTTGTTCTGTGATCTTCCCCTTCAACAGATTAAAACTCTTTTCAGCCTCTTCTATCCAGTGAAAAGACTTGTGTCTTTTCTTCACTGTATCCATAATCGCTGCACTAATTCCACTAAAATTCCTGATGAATTTTTGGTAGAAACTAGCCAATCTGTGAAAACTTCTCACCTCGAAAATATTCCTCGGTGATGGCCAATTCTTGATTACCTAGATACCTTATCGGGATCCATCCTCTACTCATTTTCCGAAATAACAAATCCCAAATAAATGAGATTTGTCTTCATGAATGAGGATTTCTTCATGTTTATCAACAGCTTCTCCTGCTGTAACCTCTGTATCACTGTAGCCAAATACTTCAAATGCTCCACCACTGTTTTACTTAAAAACAGTATTTCATCCAAATACACAATGACAAATTTCCCGATGAACCCCCTCAGGACTTCATTCATCAACCTCATGAAGGTACTCGGTGCATTTGTTAATCCAAATGGCATAACAAGCCATTCATACAACCCTTTGTTGGTTTTGAATGTTGTCTTCCATTCATCACCTTCTCTCATGCAGATTTGATGATAACCGCTTTTTAAATCAATCTTTGAAAAATATTTTGCTCCACTCAAGCAATCCATCAGATCATCCATCCTCGGCAATGGAAATCTGTACCTAATGGTTATCTTGTTGATTTCCCTCTAGTCAGTACACATCCTGTAGCCTCCATCTTTCTTCGGACTGAGTACTGTTGGAACATCACACAGACTCAATCTTTCCCTGGCCAAACCTTTGTCCAACAAGTCGTGGACTTTGCTTTCAACCTCTTCATTATCTTGTGGCGTCAATCTGTATGCGGATTTGTTTGGAAAACTGGATCCTGGTATGAGATCAATATGATGACTCACACTTCTAATCAGTGGCAACAAATGAGGTAATTCGTCCACTACTATGTCAGTGAACTCTTCCAGCAGTTCCTGAACTTCTTCTGGTAAATCATCCAACCTTGTGCTAGTCAGAACAATCCTCAGTTTTTTGACCACAATGAACTATGGATCCTCCTTCTTCTTAACCTCATTTAGAAGTTCCTTCCTGCTCATGAGAAGTACAGTGTTGCTTACTTCCGGCTTCACCTCCTTATCCTTGATTGGAAACAACATGTGAGTCCTCCCATTCTTTTCTAGGGTGTATGTGTTCATTCTCCCATCATGAATCACATTCCTATTATATTTCCATGGTCTACCCAGCGATAGATGACAAACATCCATAGGAAAGACATCACATAATATCTTATCATTATATCCTCCTATCTTGAATTCAACTAAACATTGTTTAGTGACAGTTACATGGTGTCCCTTCTATAGCCACGAAACTCTGTATGGGCTTGGATGATCAGTCGTCTCCAGCTCCAGCTTCTCTACCATCTATGTGGATAAGATATTATCCATGCTACCACTGTCTACAATGACCTTTCATACCCTGTCCTTAGTCTTGCAAGCAGTCCTGAAAAGTCTGGTCTGTTGGACTTAACTCTCCACCTCCTTCTCAGGTGTCAAAAGGACTTTTCGCATCATCAATGATCTTCCACCGTCAGCGTCTTCTACTTCAACATCCCGCCTCTATGCCTCGGCGATGTGAGCTTCTCCACCCTCTTTATTCTTCTCTGGACACTCATAAGACTTGTGCCCATTCTTTCCACATGTGAAGCATGTAATTACTCCACCTCTTCCTCTTCCTCTACCTCTAGTACGAGGAAAAGTGTTATTGTCAGCATAATCTCCTCTTTGCTCAGTATGTTGCCCTCTCTGTTCAACATATTTCCCTCGCTGTGAGGTTCCACCTCTCTCAGTTTGGGTCTGAGGTTTCTTCCAGTCTTCTCTGGGCTTCTGATGTTTGTCCTGGGCGACTGATTTGCCTCTGGGCTGACTTATGCCTCGACCCCTCTGACTTTGCTTTCGGCTCAACTTCTCTTCTACTTTCACAGCCATCTAATAAGCATCTTCCACCGTTTGGATGGTTACCATGATCATCTCATCCTGGATATCATATCTTAGACCATTCATGTATCTGGCAACTTTCTCATCATCACTCTCCAGATGACCTGCCCTGATGTTCAGTTTATAGAATTTTTCAGTGTATTCTTTCACTGTCATCAGCTTCTCTCTCAGGTTCTGCATCCTCCTAAACAGAGTAATTTGATAGTCCTTGGGGATGAATTTCGCCTTCAACTTCGTGATCATTCTATCCCAGCTTTTGATCTTCTACTTTCCCTTGCAGCGTCTGTCAACTTGTAGTTCATCCCACCATAATGTTGCATGTTCTTTTAGTCTTGTGACAACATGCTTGACTTTCGTATCCTCTTCGACATCTTCATAGTCAAAGTATGTGTCTAGAGCTCTAATCTATTCTAGAAGCTCCTCTGCATCCAAGTTTCCCTCATAAACTGGAATGTCCATTTTCTCTCTTGCACCCATCCTTGCAATAGGTTTGATTAAACACTCATTTGATACATCTTCGGCTGCAACTTCTTCTTCTCGTTCAGCCTCAACTTCACTTTCAGAATCACTGAGATCCCCAACACTGGCTGTGCATATTTGAGCTCTCTCCATATCTTCGAGTCTAGCTCAGAGATCATGCATTTCTCCCTCCATAACTGGATCTTTCATCTGTCTGCCTCTTCTTCTCGGCATTTCCCCATCCTCTGGTGGATCGGGTGATTACACGTCTCTTCTCCTGGGCGGCATGGTGAATTCTCTTTCTCTGCTATAGAAAGCAAAGAACCTTTCTGTGCTCTGATACCAAACTGATGGCGACGCTCGCTACCTCACAACCCGCAGGTCGAAAGGTCGGCGTGCGGAAACAAAATCTTTCCTTTTCCCAAGGCTCGAAGAAATCTAAGGCTGTTCTCTTTACACTCAGGGGATCGGACTTCGCAGCTTCGTGAGGTCAGTGATCAAGTATTGGGCTCTCGAATCCCCGAAAACCCGACAACCAGTCAACGCTAACCCTTTCCTTCTCTTTTGAGATTTTCCAATCGTGAATTCGGTGCTCGCGATGTCAAGCAACTTGATTTACCGAAATCCGACTTCCGATATGCCAAAACTCCAATGCACGCGCGAGTTGACTATTCAACATCCTGTCACCTCTATCAGGATTTCGGACTTCGCGGGATCGCAAATCCTGATGCAAATGTTTCGGGACTTATCGTTGCAAAACCCCAATAAAGTATGCCACCTGTCCACCTCACTGACTCCTATGGTCCCACATTGTTCTCGCAGTCGTCGGGATATCGCGT
This sequence comes from Picea glauca, assembly GCA_000966675.3. Classification (NCBI taxonomy): domain Eukaryota; kingdom Viridiplantae; phylum Streptophyta; class Pinopsida; order Pinales; family Pinaceae; genus Picea; species Picea glauca. The sequence continues at coordinate 186,969 of JZKD02S1647383.1, read as the reverse complement.
ATCATGATTTTGCGATTCCCGTTGCACTAATTACAGAGTTCAACCCACGAAACTCTGATATGCGAATTCACGAGTAAATCTGACAGCCCTCGTGGCTCGGATCTACGGTCTTGCCCCTCCTGAGCTTTGAACCCTTCGACGTTCTCGCTGTAACCTCCCTGCTCCTTTCTAAGATCTGACGGCTCACAGAATTTCGCAAACTCTCCTCGGAGGATTCTGACCGTCCGTTCCTCCTAGATGATTTATGCAAATGACCAAATGTTCCTCCATGGAACTCATTTGCCTGCGCACAAACTTGTGACGCCTTTCTAATTCCTCCAGTCACAACTTCCCTTGCATTTTTCTTCAACAATTTCAAAGGCCTTATCCTTCCTGATCTTTTCTTATAACTCTGAGTCTTATCGAAGACTCCCTGCATCCACTCCTTGCGGCAGCTTTCAAACACTCCTAAGTGTTGAACTTCCTTCGACCCTACGCACTCTTACAGCGGTAGTCTCTTAACAATTCACTCAGGTTCACAACCCTGAAACTTAGCTTGGCGTGCGCACTCCTTGCACGGCTCCTGTGCCAAACCTACACTTTTGAGTGAATGAGAACAAAAGTGACTCTATCTGAACCCTCTGTCAACGCACTCCTTGTGGACAATTCGAGTACACTCCTTGCAGGAATTCTTGATCAGATAGATAAACAATTGAAACTCATTCCTTCTTCCTTTAAGACTTCAAACTCAAACATGAAATCATATACATAGCACATAAAATAAAATGTATAACAGGAAGAAAACATTCATGATCATATCATTCAAAGATGCATATACAGAGAATAACACAAAACCATGAATTTGAATCAATCTCTTTCTATTAATCCAAATATTTGTACATCGGTGTTCTTACACAGCTCTCTGCTTCTCCTGTGCCCTTCTTCCTCTGATTATGTTACAATACACAATGAGGGTGTCTATATCCCGTTTCCCTCTTGCGCTCTAAAACTGTCTAATCTAGAATTAAATTCTATCTACCTGCATTGACTACTTTAAATGCCTTCTACCTACTAAGGATGCGAGCAAATGGCTCAAGGTCCGTTTATAATTTACAAGTGTGTCTCATCTTAATGGCTCATTTAAGATCATGCAACAACTTCTAGCTAATTTCAAAATGTGTGGTGGCATCCTCCTCCTTGATAAGAGTAATCCTCCTCCTTTGACAACATCCAAACTAAATAAATATGTATCTGATTTTTCTAATAACCTCCAAAGAACCTATGAGAATCCATGATAATGACATCCAATATATAGGTATGGCTTCTAAAATTTCTTTTACTAGCATCCTACTACCTCCTCTTGATAGTCATCGATTGCACAATACATTTAAAATCTTTTTTCCATCTTTTGGATCACTCAGTTCCAACCCCTTTTCAAATAATCATTTGGTTTTGAGTTAAAACCAAAGTATTTTAGTTCAATCTCCAACTTTCACTAATGAAATGTAAAATATTGTGGAATTTATACCTTCTTGCAAGTTTATATTCCCTTTGTAAAAGAAATAGTGAATTTTTCCAGGTTAATCTACATAGCTATAGCCAAACAAATTAAGTCCATAATATCATTTCATGTATTAGCATATCACTTGGTTCCATCACAAAATATTGTTATATTGTCACAAATAAAATATTAGATAAAGAAGTGCATTTGTGAATTTTAATCCCTTTAAAACCTATGAATCTTTTTGAATCCCTACTTAATGCTTCTACAAATTAGGAAAAGTAAGAGAGATAGGGAGCATCCCTTCCTTAACCCCTTTCATTCTTGAACAACTCAAAATCTTATGCATTTATCAACACATCAAAATAAACTATTGTAACATAATTCATAACCTAAGAAACAAAAGGGACACACAATCCTAGCTATATAAGCATTGATGTCAAGTATAATTGACTAACCCCATCATATGCTTTTGAAAGATCGAAATTAATCACTATAGATTTTAATTTTTTAATTTTTATTATATGGAGTTCTTCTTGGGTTACCCAACAACTTCATGGTTTTTCCTACCTTATAAGAAACCAAGTTGTGCATTGGATATGGAATTTTACAAAAATCTTTTCACCCTTCTGGTATGACCTTTGCTATGATTTATAGGTACAATTGCATAGAAAAAACAAACTCAACTTATCAAAAAAATATATGGATTATCGAACATTGGAATTAAATCCATAAATCTTGTATTAAAATCTCCTAGAATCCTTCAAGGTATTCTTGATTTTTCAATGACTCTTCTTAGTCATCTACAATTTGATAAAGAAAAAGTAGGTAGCATTCTACGAGAATACAATCAAGAATGGGGTTGTTATCATTATGAAAGCTAGGCAAGACTTCCAATAACTCCTCTTTATCAAACATCTCCATGAGAATTTGATTAAGTTTCTGCAATTACAACCCTTCCTTTTTCCTTATAAATATTACCCTAGAAATTTACTCCCTCCTTTGCAATAACTTTAAAAATAATAGCCATCGAACCATCTAACCTCTCAATCTTCTATATTGAATTGATGCATTTCCTGTGATTGGCATGCCAATGAAAATTTTTAGTGTTCTAATCACGAGCCAAGAGCCATAAATATCTACTCTTTAGTCTCCACTTGGATTCTTTCTTAAATAGAAGTTCCTTTTTTTTCCTCTAGCATTTTTACCTACACTTGATTCTACTAAAATAAATCCAAAGCCATCGATACTATACAAGTCCTTTAATTTTCATTGAACTTCAATTAATACTCTATCATCCTTAGCCTTTTTAGCTGCTAGTAATTCAATTGATTTCCATTTTTTCCTTTTCAAATTATTTACAAGATATTAAGTAGTTGATTCTCTAACTAAGCCATGAAAAGGGACCCATGCCTCCTTAATCTTGTTGACAAATTTTTCATACTATAATAAACCTAGGTTAAATTTGAAAGGGACCAAAAATATTTTGTATGCAAGCACTAGTTCCCTCAACACTAGGAGAAATTTTGATTCCTTCCCACAACTAATGCATTTCATAAACCTTATTGATTCCTCCGATGAAGACTTGAATATTCGAAACATGCCCGACCTTCTTCTAGATGGGAGATAGTTTTGAGGTTCAATTTGAATCATACCAAAATCCTTAAATATCTTAAAAGCTAACCCAATATAAGATCTACACATGCCATGGGAGTCGACCCTAGATCTTGAATGCTATGAGAGGGAAATTTAAGTCCTTATACATCCATCTCTAGTTTAGTACCTTCTTCCAACATAAAACTCTATCATTAATATATATATATATATATATATATATATATTCAAAACTATGAATTTTTTACCCAAAGACTTGAGAGTACAAAATTATTGCTAAACGAGGGGAAAATGACTAATTGTGAGAGAAAATTAACCTTCTCTTTTTCCACCCATTGATAAGTCTCTTGGATCTACCCTAAAGTCAATGAACATAAATTCTTATCCCGGTAAATATTTTTCCAAATCAAAGACTCTCTTCTAATCCTCACACATGATTCCTTGTAGAAGAACCACATTAGGGTTATGTGCATCCATAACCCTTTTGAGAGCCACCTTTTTTTTGGAAGGGTTAGCTAAAGCCGTGTAATTTAGAGATTTGGATCTACCCTAAAGTTAATGAACATAAATTCTTATCCCAGTAAATATTTTTCCAAATCAAATACTCTCTTCTAATCCTCACACATGATTCCTTATAGAAAAACCAACATGATTCCTTATAGAAAAACCACATTAAGGTTATGTGCATCCATAACCATTTTGAGAGCCATTTTTTTTGGAAAACCACATTAGTGTTATGTGCATCCATAACCGTTTTGAGAGCCATTTAATTTAGGGATCCTTCCAGTATGGAAATGTTTGCTCTTGGAATCCCTTTTAGTGAATGTCGTTTGCTAGAGCTGATTTCCTTGTTTGCTCTTTGCTGAAACAAATAAATATAAGATTTCCTACTCTTTCCATCTCTTTTTGACGTTTTTCCTTCAACTTGTCTCTATCCACCTCTCCACCTTCAAGACTTCCCTAAAAAAATGTTTACCCTTTTTTCCTAGCGCTTTATATACTCTCCTCCTCAAATAAGCCTCCGAAATAATACTCTTTGTCATTCCTCAGAGTTATTGAGTAATCAAAGGAAGATGGAGTTCTAACTTTCTTAGCTTGGGTTTTGGGAATATTAATTAAAGCGTATTGGAAGGAATATCTAATTCTAGATAAACCCTTCAAGAAATATACCTTCTCCCACCATTGACACACGTACATAATTATTAACTCAACTCAAGACCAAAAACAATACTTTGATCAGAAGGAGAAATCAAATTTATAGGGGCCAGATTCTCACTATGCTTACCCGAACCACATGAAGGAGGCTAATGAAACCAGCTCATTCGGACAAGGAGATTGAGGCGAAATTCGGATGATAGGGATAGGCTCATCCGTGTGTCTTCGTAGTCATCCCTTTCTCATCACCAGTTTACACTGCCACTCCACATAGTTCAGTTTGCGCGAGTAACCTGATCGCTGCCTCTACTTCTTACGGAGGGGTTTAACTGTCAGGGTCTCCTTCAATCAGGGTCGACTTAATGTCGGTCGATCCTCGATAAGAATTAATGTGCCTCCTCAGAGATGATAACTCCGTACTCGCGAGCAAACTCGATATATTGCTGATCATCAAGATGCTTACTAACATCGTACTGCGATTTTTGATCTTGAATATCAGAGATCGGCTCCCTAATCCCAACGGAGTCCATAATCAAAGCGTCGTAAAGACCAGAAAAGGCTGTCATTGATCTCTAATTTCTCAAAACGAATGAATCGAAACACGTGAACAATAGTAACAATAATAGTAATTTCATTAACCGCTGACCATACAGCAGAAATCTTAGAATTATGTTTTCAGAAATGGACAGGTGCGACACCTGCACAAGGCTGACATGTAGCTCTTTCTGGCAAGTTTTATATAAATTATTGCGAGAATGGAAAACTAATACAGGGAGGTACCTTGCAAGAAGCGCAAATAATTGCATTGCTGTAAAACGACTTGTTCTTACAATTGTACTTTCGTGTTTGTCCAAAACATTTTTCATGTGGCGCACTGTTGGCTGACGCCAAATGTCATACGTCTAGTCTTGTCATTGTGTGCACGGAAAAATCGAGACCAGTGCCCGAGACTCTATGTCTCATATTAAGATATTTGAAGTGAAAGGTCAGATTTCAATTTTTCAATGCTTTAAGACAAATATTACTTTTTATTAGAAAGACAAGTATCACTTTTGGACCAAATAATTGTTTAATTAAAATAAAATTAGTGCATATACTAAATTTAATGATTATATAATTCGTTATAAATTTCATTTTTCTCAATTTAATTTATTACAAATGTGTTGTGTTATGCAGCAAAGCATAGAAAATAAAACAGAGCATAATCTAAGCAAGATCAAATACTCATAAAATCAAGCAAGTGAGACATTGATTTATGTGGAAACTCAAATCAGAAAAAGCAATGACTATCCATCTTCTGTTATTCAAGGGAGAACTACAATAGTCTTCATAGGCATACAATAATCCTCTCCTCACACACTCGCTGCTCTCTAGCTCGCATTGTATTCTAACTCTATGGGTATACTCGTATATATATCATCTATCACTCAATTACACAGACTAATCATGAATCGATCACATAGGTACACAAATAGTTCATAAGTAGATTCCATGCATGTCCATGTGTGTCTGTATCTGCATGTGCATTTGCATGTCACCGCATGAGAAAATTCGTTGGCATGTTTCCAACAATCTCCACCTTGACAAAAGTTTACCTGATATATCATGCCCTTAATTAATTCATCACCTTTTTTGCAAACCAAGAGAAGCTAGGCACCACCGTAGCTTCTCTAACAAAACTGGTTTCGTAAACATATCTACAAAATTCACTTTTGTATGGACCTTTTCCAGAGCCACTCCACCTTCATCAACAATCTATCTTAAAATGGTACTTGACAGAAATATGCTTCGTCTTACTGTGATAAGTAGGATTTCTAGTCAAATGAATAGCACTTTCACTATCGAAAAATACTTTCACTTTGTCCTGCATCCTTCCAAACTCACCCCATAAAACTTATAACCAAATTGCATCCTTGCATGCATGTGAAGAAGCCATATACTTAGCCTCCATAGTGGATAAAGAGACTGCATTTTGAAGCTTTGACATCCAACTAATAGGTCCTCCTACAAGAGTAAAGACATATCCTGAAGTGGATCTCATTTTTTCCAAGTAAGCTGCAAAATTTGAATCTACATAACCTTAAACTGAATCTCTGGAGCCATCATAGGTGATAGAATAACTACTTGTGCCTCTAACATATCGAAGCACCCATTTCCCTTCTTCACAATACTCTTTTCGTAGATTTTCCATGTATTGACTGACAACACGAACTGCAAGTGAAATATCTGATCTATTACTCACCATCGCATACATCAAACTTCCCACTGCATTGACATATGGTACACGAGACATATAATCATTTTCTTCATCATTACTAGGACATAAACCTGAAGAAATCTTAAATTGGGAAGCCAAAGGGATCTGTACGAGTTTCACATTATTCATACTGAATCTCATAAGTATTTTCTCCACATGTTCTATTGACATAACCACAAATTACCATTTTTCTTGTCTCTATGTATCTCCATGCCTAAGATTTGTTTTGTTGCTCCTAGATCCTTCATATCAAACACCCTAGTCAACTGAGCCTTTAACCTGTTGAGATGCTTTTGCTTGCCACAAGCATATCGTCACCACATAACACCAAAATAATGAACATGCCATTTTCCAAATTTTTAATGTAAACACAATGATCATATTCACTCCTTCTAAAATTTAGGCTCACCATGAAGGAATCAAAATTCTTGTACCATTGTCTAGGAGGCTATCTCAGGCCATACAATGACTTCTTGAGCTTGCAAACAAACCTCTTATTGTGATCTTGAACAAACCCTTCTAGTTGTTCCATAAATATATCATCACCTAAATCTCCATGTAGAAACGTTGTTTTAACATCTAGCCACTCTAACTCAAGATCAAGTAAATCAACTAGTGCTAACAAAACATGCACTGAAACAAGCTTCACAACTGGTGAAAAGATCTCATGAAAATCAATACCTTCCTTTTGAGAATACCCTTTTTCTACCACTCTTTCTTTATACCTTTTGAATTTATCATCAACACCCTTTTTCACTTTGTAGAGCCACTTGCAGTTGACAACCTTCCCGTCCTTCAGAAGTTCTACCAGGTCCCATGTTTTATTCCTCTCTAGGGCATCCATTTCTTATTTCATAGCTTTCTTCCATTGAGCACTTTTAGATACCTTAATTGCTTCCTGAAAAGAATAGGTTATCCATCAACATAAACCAAAGCCATAGATGAAACATAATCGTCATACCTTGTAGGAGGATTCCTAAACCATGATGATCTCCTTAGAGATGGTTGAGGCATATCCTCATTTTCTTGGATATTTTCTACATCTTCATCTTCTTCTTCATCTTCTTGAACTTCTCCATGCTCCTGCCTTCCTCGAGATGGTTGAGTTTTCAACTAAATTTGTTGATTTTGTGGTACCTGATTTTGTCTCACTTCAACATCTACCAATTCTGATTTTAAAAGTGAGGATTCATCAAATACTACATCTCTTCTTATGATGAGTTTGTGGGCAGTAGGATCCCACAGTTTGTACCCCTTAACTCCATCACCATAACCAACAAAGACATATTTCTTTGATCTAGGATATAACTTAGAACAATGATCTTTAGAAATAAGAGCATAAGCATCACAACCAAATATTCTCAGATTTGAAAAATCACATGAATGACCTATCCATACATATTTTGGAATCTTACAGTTTATTGCAGTTGATGGTGACCGATTTATTAAATATCATGCTGTAAGAACTGCTTCTTCCCACAATTCCTGCTACATCTTTGCATTACTGAGCATGCTCCTTGCTCTTTCTAGAAGAGTCCTATTCATGCGTTCAACAACACCATTCTTCTGAGAAGTATAAACTGTGGTCTTATTACTCTCGATTTGAGCTTCCTTGCAATAGTTTTCAAATTCCATAGATGTGAACTCACCTCCATTATTTGTCCTTAAACACTTGATTAACCTGATAATGTTTTTTTCAACCAAAGCTTTGAATTGCTTAAAAGTAATAAATACATCAACTTTTCTCTTAAGTAAATAGACCCAAACCTTTCTAGAGTAATCAACTATAAATGTCACATAAAATGATGATCCTCCAAAATAAATTGTAGGGGATGGTCCCCAAACATATGAATGAATGTAGTTAAGGATACCTTTGCTTATATTCCTTCCCGTTTAAACTTTTGTCTACAATGTTTTCCGAAAAAACAATACTTGCAGAAATTCAAATTCAAAAACTTCAAAATTAGAAGTGAGTTACGATCAACCAGTACCTTAAGCCCTTTCTCGCTCATATGACCCAAACTTTGATGCAATAAACAAACAGAGTCACTTGTATCTTCATATGCTACCACTGCTTGATTTAATTTTGTCCTTCATTCAAGCTGATAAAGGTTCCCTATCATCTTTTCTTTCATGACTACTAAGATGCCTTTGGACACCTTCAATGCGCCACCTTGAGTTGTACACCTGTAATAAGTAGAATCTAGAACTCCCAAAGATACCAAGTTATTTCTTAGTTTGGGTACATGTCTTACATCTGTTAATGTTCTTGCAGAACCATCATGCATTCTAATCTAGACAATACCAACTCCAAGAATTTTACAAGAAAAATCATTTCCCATAAAAACAACACCATCATCAATAGATTTGTAAGTTGAGAACCAATTTCTATGAAGACACATGTGACTGGACACATCGGAATCTAACAATCAATGTTGAAGTTGAAGTGAAACATCACAAGTAGACAATACCTCACCAACCATACCTTAACTTGTTTAAGCTACATTAGCTTCCTTTACTTATTTTGTGGAGTCCTCCTTAGCTGTATTATTTCTTTTCCAACAATCCTTCTTGATATGCCTAGATTTTCCACAGAACCAAAATTTCTGCTTACCCTTCTTGCCCTTTGATCTAGACCTTGATGTACGCCTCTCACTTTTCCCTCTTTCTATAGATTGTATTCTAACCACCATTGCTTCTGTTGTAGAGTTTTCTTTATTGGTTTTCTTCCTCATTTCCTCACACAATAGAGCTCCCACAACAGTGTCATAATCAATGGCATCTGTTGTATTAAACCACACAATTGTGACCATATGATCCCAAGACTCAGGCAACGAACACAGTAGCATAATATCCTTGTCTTCATCATCGAACTTTACTTCCATAGCAGTTAATTGAGAAATGAGAGTATTGAAGACATTCAAGTGATCAACAATTTGTGTACCTTCTTTCATTCGCAAACTGTACAACTGCCTCTTTAAGAAGATTATGTTTGACAAGTTCTTTGTCATATACAGACTCTCCAATTTGGTCCAGAAACCTGCTATTGTCATCTCTTTAACAATGTTAAACAATACCTCATTTGCTAGACATAGACGAACAATATTGAGGGCCCTTGCATCTAGATACTCCCAGTCCTCGCTTGTCATGCTTGCTGGTTTCTTTGACCTTCCAGCCAAGGCCTTTTTCAATCCTTGTTGTACAAGAAGATCCTGTATCTTGAACTTCCATAGCGCAAAACTATTCTTACCACTGAACTTTTCAATCTCAAACTTGTAACTTTACACTTTTGCCATTAGCAAAAACAAAACCAAAAACACTACTTATAAAACTAAGACTTTTTGTATTGGAGGAATATTATTATATTTAAGATTCAACCCCAAAAACCATAACCCCTTTCACCGTTTTACCTTTTTATTACATAAAAAAGAAAAGAACCTTTTAAGAAAGACTGACCTCCATGATTTAATAATCAAATCATCTCATACCATGCTAACCTTATAATAAGACAAACACCTTTACCTTTAATTTTTTTATACCACTTGAATACTCTTCAAAAAACTGCTTCATACCATGCCAATTTATGGTTTCTAAGATCGTCACGCCTTGTTGAATTGATCACCTATGAAAATTAGGAAATAGTTACATTGTGTTAATGGGTAATCTGCGATGATTTGCACTCAAATTAGCGCACAGTGTTAAATTGTCGCTTACTACAATGACGCTTTTTGTCCAATGTTTTGTTTGTGACGATGTCCCAATATCTACTATGTATGGTCCGTGAAGATTCTGAACTTTTTGTAAATTTCGTAGGTTTTCACGTTGTCATTGCACTGTCCCATAGGGATGACCTGCAACGATGTAATAAAACTCGTCCTCGGCTCTCCACTTTCACTTCACTTAGCTCGGCTCGTCTCTTCGATCCAACGACCAAATTATTTTCTCCTTCTTTCTCTTCTCCTTCAACTCTAAGCTCCGATACCACTTTTTAGGCAGCGGAAGCAAAACATAGCAAATATAACAGAGCATAATCTAAGCAAGATCAAATACACATAAAACCAATCACATTAGTCATACACTTGACATAATGATTTATGTGGAAACCCAAATCCGGAAAAACCCACAGGCAATGATTATCGGTCTTTTGTTATTCAAGGGAGAGCTACAATAGCCTTCATAGGCATACAATCATCATCTCCAAACAAACTCGCTTCTCTCTAGCTTGCATTGTATTCTACCTCTCTGGGTATGCTCGTATATATAACATCTATCACTCAGTTACACATATTGATCATGAATCGATCACATAGTTACACAAACAGTTCATAAGTAGATTGCATGCATGTGTATGTGCGTCTTCATCTGCATGTAACTGCATGAGAAAATGCGTTGGCATGTTTTCAACAACATTTATCTAAATTGTAAATATTTCTCATTGTTTTAAATGATATAAAAATATAGATTCAAATGATATAATGAATGCTATAAAAATATAGATTTAAATGATATAATGACTGAAATGTACATAATTATTCTCAGCGTCAGCTATGTGCAACGCCTTACTAAGATGGTGTTGTTTTTACTAAGGTTGATCAGTCGTTTAATTGAAACTTTCGAAGTTAATGCTACTTCTCTTTCTGGTAAATTAAATCCATGGAACCTTCTTCAGTCCATTAAGATTATTTTTTACATTATATATTTTGGTAGAGGATAAACAATATGCAATAACACACTCAAGTTTTATGGCTTTGAACAACAGCAGGACGATTTTTTTTTCCTCTTCAAACTCACATATTTCGGACATGTCTTTTTGTCCTTATATGTGAATGTATTTCTTTTTTCATATGTGCTTTTAAAATTGTAATGGAATATTTAATTACACATTGCATTGTTTTTCATTTAAAAAATTTAACTTTATTTATAAAAATAAAATTACAGATTACATATCTTGATTAGTTGATGAACATATTGTTAGATACTACCACTGAGTTGTTCAATTATAGCCACTTGCCAGATCTAATCTTCCCTTTGACATATCATTAGTTGTTTAACTCTCCTCTATATACGATGAAGAAACATGTCATCAAAATCTATGAACCTATCAAAGATTTCTTCCACTAAAAGATGACGAGTAAAAAAATTGGAAGTACATTCTCTTTTCACCTACTTTGTGATTTGCTGCCCAAGTGATGGATAAATTTAGGTCATTAGCTCTCCATAATTATTAGGTCCAAGTCCAATTCCTCTTTTGACTCTAAGAGAGAGAAAGTCATTTATAAATAATATTCCTTTATCTCATCTTTTGACTCTAAGAGAGCGAAAGTCATTTATAAATAATATTCCTTTATCTCATCTTATTTAAGGATTTTATTTTGTGATTTCTATGTGAGCTTTTATAAAAAAGAAAAAACCAAGAATATTGAATTATGACTTATCTATAAATTCCTCAACAATTTGATTTTATTTGTTTGAAAATCACTAAGATATTGAAATCTTTAGTAGGGGATAGAAGGCCATTGTCAAATATGATTTGATTCCTTTTAATCTATATAACCCAATAAATTATGACCCAATAAATTATGAAAGGTAAATTTCTTTTTTTTCTTTTAGATTTTAGAATCTTATTGTAAAATATGATTTCATTTCTTTCCAGCCATATAACCCAATAATTGTCAAAGGCAAAGCTCAATTGCTTTTTAAGATTTTCATTTTTATTCTATATTTTCAATCTTTCTTCTTTGAATTCCCCTTGTCATATTCCTTAGTTACTGAAATCTTCAACCTCATATTAAAACTGTTTTTCAATATGTACAAATATCTTCAACCTCATTTTAAATTGTTTTTCAATATGTACAAAATATAATGAGATCAAAATTTGTCTCCCGCTTGATTTTCAGAGTATACTAGATTTGTTTCACAATTTGTTTTGTGGAGGTTGTCCAAAGTTAAAGCTCCAATGTTATTTCATAATAAACACATGAATATACAAGATTTCTAATGGCATTTGAACCTTCAAAATTTTATCCACCACCACATCTCCATCCCAACTTCACCATATGAATATAAACACTTATATCCATCTATGGTTGTTTACAAATAATCAGAGATTTAGAGATCAACATATTTTCTTCTTTCTTAATTCTAACATGATCGGACTTAAATTTTGCAATGAAAATTTCTAACCATTTTTTGTTACATATTGTGGACATCTTTGAATTCATTATTTGATTTAGTTCACACATACGCCAATTCCTACGGAGACAAATTATATGATATGGCACATTGTGATCCTCCCTACAACCAATCCAATGAACCTCCCCTACTTTAAACTTTGACCAACTACCAAATTTTTACACCAACCAATTTTCAAGCAAAGGAAAGGCTAATACGACAACATTCATATGACATAAACATTATAAAATTTCTTACTAGGGTTTCTTATCCCATCTTTCATACCATCAAGCTATATAAACTTCTCTCTCACCACTCGACACCATAGCCCTTTCCCACACCATATTCCTTTCCCTTGAATGATTCTCCATGCACTCTTGGATGCAAGGGGTCTTGAGAAGAAGAATATATTATTACACCCCCATCCTCTCATGTCTTTTCGGACAACTATCCTTTTCCAATTAACAAGATGGATCCCTCCTTTCACAGTATTCAAACCAAATTAATATGAAAATGAATTTTCTAATAACTTCTAGAGTACTTTTGGGAATCCGTGATAGTGATATCCAATATATATTTATGGTTTCTAAAACTACTTTTACTAGCACTGAGAGACATCGATCAACTAGATGAAATCCCTTTTCAAATATTCATTTGGTTTTGAGGAAAATCCAGGGTACTTTAGTCCATCCTCCAACTCTGACTCATGAAATGGAAACTACTATGAAAAGTATACTTTATTTCCTCGATATTCACAAAGAGGAAATAGTGGATTTTTCTATATTAATCTACATACGTATAGCCAAATAGTATAATTCCATAATCTCCTTTATCATATTAGTATCAGTTCCATCACAAAACTTTAGTATATCATCATCATATACAAGATTAGATAAAGACGTGGATCTATTTTTTGCCTCCCTATTTAATGATTTTGTAACAATTAGGGAAAGTAGGGGAGACAATGATTTTGCAACAATTAGGAAAAGTAGGGGAGATAATGATTTTGCAACAATTAGGAAAAGTAGGGGTGATAGGGGCAACCCTACCTTAACCCCTTTCGGTCTTGAAAAATTCAAAATATGATCAATTTATCAAGAATCAAAAGAAACAATTATAACTAGTTGATATAAGCCATTGACTCCATTAGTTTTAAAATGGAGGTACAATTTTGGCAACCTAATGAGACAACCAACCTAGGGACATAAACTTATTGACTATTAAATTAATATTTAATTGACTATTAAATTCAATAAAAATAAAAAAATATTAATTAAATAAAATCAAAAATATATAACGAAAAGTATTTCATGAACTTTTCTCAGATATTTAATATCTTAATATGACCAATAATTAAATATTTAATCAACATAAAATACATCTTATATTTTAAATAAATATAAAGATGGCATGGACATAGTTACTTATGTCATGCTAGAAATACATACATAACTACAACTATCATTCAGTCAAATAAAATCCATTACATAACAGTATTTGATATTAATGTTACATACAATCTATGATTGGAGCTAGCTGATTTATTAATATTATTTGATATATCATTAAATATATGGCCATTCGCTACAATTTATTAATGCAACGATTCCATAAAATTGTTTGATGTCATTGACCATATCCATGCATGGTTTCAATTTATGAATATAGCTAGCGCACAAACAATTTCATTTGTTTCACTCAAGTTGACTTTTTTCGTTGTAAATTAAATGTTGATTTAAAAAAAAAATTCTCTTACGTTGAAGTATGCATGACTACAGAACTTCTAAATTGATATGCTTATACCCTTTTCTCTCCATCACAACATTCAACCTTTCTAAACTAGAAAAGAAATGACATCAAAAAACAAACCAATAGCAATTACAAACTGACAAAACACACATAGAAGTAAGATGACCATCACAATCCTCAAAGACCTATCATAAAAAAGCCTTTGCGGCGGGTACAAAGATACCACTGAATTAAAAACTCACATCAAGTATGTATAGGTCACAAGACAAAATGAAAAAGAATCCAAAAACCCTATCTGTATCAAACCACCGAATGTATGAAAACAAAATGCGCTCTCTCTAATGAAATATTCTCTCCATCACAACATTCAACCTTTCTAAAATAGAAAAGAAGTGACATAAAAAAACAAACCAATAGCAATGAAAAACTAATAGAACACACATAGAAGTAAGATGACCATCACAATCCTCAGGAACCTATCATAAAAAAACCTTTGTGGTGGGTACAAAGAGACCATTGAATTAAAAACTCACATCATGAATGTATAGGTCACAAGACAAAATAAAAAAGCATCCAAAAACCCTATCTGCATCAAACCATAGAACGTATGAAAACAAAATGCACTCTCTCTAACGAAATATTCTCTCCATCACAACATTCAACCTTTCTAAAATAGAAAAGAAGTGATATCAAAAAACAAACCAATAGCAATGACAAACTGACAGAACACACATAGAAGTAAGATGACCATCACAATCCTCAAAAACCTATCATAAAAAATCCTTTGTGGTGGGTAGAAAGAGACCACTGAATTAAAAATTCACATCATGCATGTATAGGTCAGAACACAAAATGAAAAAGCATCCAAAAAACCTATCTGCACAAACCACAGAACATAAGAAAACAAAATGCTCTTTCTATGATGAAATATTGTCTCCATCACAACATTCAACCTTTCTAAAATAGAAAAGAAGCGAAATCAAAAAACAAACCAATAGCAATGACAAACGGACAAAACACACATAGAAGTAACATGACCATCACAATCCTACAAAACCTATCACAAAAAAGCCTTTGCGGCAAGTACAAAGAGACCACTAAATTAAAAAATCACATCATGCATGTATAGGTCACAAGACAAAATGAAAAACAATCCAAAAACCCTATCTACATCAAACCACAGAACGTATGAAAACAAAATGCACTCTCTCTAACGAAATATTTGTGAAAAATAAAAAATAAGAAACCTTTAAACAATTGCAGAAACCTAAAAGCATGACCACCAATGTTAAGAGAAGGAACCCTTCAACCCCATCAAGTCTATCATCGATCAAACTTACTCATCATTCACAACCATTTTCTCTTCTCTTGTTAGTGGAAGAGAGTAGATTCGAGGACTGCGTACCATCCAAGCCTAATTTTATTTTTTTTATATTAAATTTAAATTAATCAACTAAATTAAAATTATAACTTGTGCAAGA
Source organism: Picea glauca (assembly GCA_000966675.3). NCBI lineage: Eukaryota > Viridiplantae > Streptophyta > Pinopsida > Pinales > Pinaceae > Picea > Picea glauca. The sequence continues at coordinate 171,062 of JZKD02S1647383.1, read as the reverse complement.
ATAGGTTATGATTTTTTTGGGCTTTCTGAGGTGATAGTTCAAGCCTAGGTTAGGGTTGTAGCATACCCAAATCCAGTTGGGTCGCGCCACTACTAAAACGACCCCTTAAAAATTGATTTTACTAAATTTATATGCTCAAATAATAGTGAGTATCACATTCATTCACATGTAACTCTCTATGCTATCCAAAAAGGTAAATATAACTGTTTAACTATGCATACAACAACTAAATAATATACAACATCATTAAATCACATAAAAAAAGATTTAAATGCATCATTCTTCTAACAATAAGTTATGATAACCAAATATAATTCAAAGTAAATTGTACAACAATTGTATAAAAAATTAACATGAACAAACACAACATGTAAGAACACTTATCTTAATGAAATCTGAAACTCGATGCAAAGGACAGATGTTCCTCCCAACTATACCCTACTGCTCCCATTCCCAATAGCAAGACACCCTTGGACTGGGGCTATGAATCCACAAGAGACAGTGGTCTCTAAGGCTGACTAACATCCCCTTCTCAATAGTCAAACTCACAAGTAATCCCAATCCACCAAGGCTCTTCCCCTCAACCTACACAAACCAAGGGATTGAATCCCCCTTCAACGCTCATAGTCCCTTAGGCCTTTCGACTCCCCTCCAAGTCTTCTAGCACAGGTTGGAAAAGAATTATTCTCGCTCGGACTTCAATAATTTCATAGTTGCAACACAAATTCTCCCAGCAGGCAAAACATATTCTTCTTGGATGAATTTCGAATAGTTCATCGCTCCTAGGCACAAAACCTCTTTCTCTCGGAAATTATATCTCCAAACAACATCCAAACATGTCCACAATTGTTGAGAATTGCAACTTCGAGCAAGTCATTCTCCACAGGAAAGTATAAGAAGACCCATCTACACCATTACAGAAACCCCAGGAAGAAATTGAAGACCAAAGAAGAGAAGTAGACCCAACTATTAATAGATTTAAAATAATAAAGTAATTTGAAGACCTAGAATAAGAAGTTGGTCATCTACAAGCACTCATATTAGTATAAATATGAGATTGGATCATTTAATTTGGACAGTTAGACAAATCCTTCTTGGTTTCTGACATCTTGATAAGTGTGCCACACCTGGGAAGGATATTCTCTATATGGTATTCTGGCTATTGATAGTGATGTACTCATAATATCTTGGACTTAATTCTTCTATAAAAGGGTTGTTAGGTTTTCTCCCAATGTTGGGTTTCCCAGGATAAACTCTTGTGTTCTTGTGTTGTGTTCTTAGTGTGCATGAATAATATTTCTAGATCTTGTTATTTATGTTGCATTCTTATAGTTTATATTTTCAGTGTATACTTACTCTATGATAACTATTGTTTGAAAGTAAATTTTGTTATTAATAATAAGGAAATAACTATAAAATCCGATAATCATAAAAAATCAACATGGTATCAGAGCTAGTCAAAATATTTCCATTGCACAGTTTCTATTTGTCGTTGCATAGACCTAAACATGTCAAGATGGTTGAGAAACATATTGGAGGATCTTGAGTTTAATTTTTCCATAGATAAAATCTCCCTAGCCTAATGTACCCCCTAGTGGTCTCATATTGCATCTTACTGAAAGTTGAACTTTCACCTAAAACCCACTACTGCAATCGCAACAACTTTCTTTGTGAGGATCATTGAGAATTTATTGGGATGCGTTAAGGAAAAAAATGTGTATAGAGAAACTCACCTTGCCCTAGTGCACTTATTGCACTTCTCAAATTTCTTTTTGGTCAAAGTTTAAATTTTAGGCTTATTGACCTTTTCCTGGACATTGAACTTTCTGCTATATTGAATTTGTAATTTCTTCATGTACTAATGGTGTCGAGTTTCATATTGAAAGACAAGTTGGATGGTGCTACAAATCACAAAGGTATGAACTTGTATATTTTTCCAATTTATATCATTGAACAGAGCGTGAGGGTATTTGTAGGAGATGTACACTTGGAAAAATGACCTTTGTCAAAGAAGTGATAGTAGATCCAAAGAGATCTTAGATCTAGTGAACTCAAAGGAAGCCCGAGAGTCAGAGGAAAAAGTGGTGATGTCTCCTACAATAGATGACAAATGGAACAAAAAAAATTAAGACTTCATATTTTCATATTAGGTTTGATACTTGTATATTGTTGCATCTTAAGTAAATATTGCAACTAATATAGCAATATTTGGAGATCTATTAATGTTGAGTACCTTTGCTAACAAATGTTTTGAATAATGTTGGTACTATGATCATTATGTCAATGGTAATTGTTTATGACTAATGATGCACTCATTTACAAGATGAAATTGATCTATTCTAGATTATGTTCTTGGTTGTTGTTTTTGTCCTAGGAAGGTTACCTTGTAAATGTCATGGACATTACCATGGAAACGATGTTGTTCTTGTTTTGTTCTGGGAAGATTATTGTGGAAAAATGATTGGTCACAACACTAGAGAAGTGTTGTTCTATTTTTTACTCTTGTTCTTGTTCTCGGAAGGTTTCCATGAAGGAATAATCGGTCACAACACCATAAAAATGTTGTTCTTGTATTTTGTTTTTTTCTAGTTTCTTGTCATTGTTCTGGTCCAGTGAAAGTTACATGAGATAACTTTGAGAAGGAGCTATAGTGACGATTTTTCATATTCATGCTATTGTTCTTATTCTTATTTCTTATCATAAGAATGTTTTTCTTGTTTGCTATTTTTTTCTTTCTATTATTTCTCTTGTTTCAAGCACGTCACAAGTGAAGCTCTGAGAAAGAGCTATAGTGACTTTTGTGGGAGGAGAAATATTACATGGTCTCTAGTTTGAGACATGGAGTAGTATATCCAGACATAGATTTGTGTACATGATCATATACATCCATGTACCGAAGGAGAAGAGGACGAAGTTAGAAGATTCCATAAAGAAGGCTAATTTTGTGGGATACTGAGGGTTTCACATGGATATTGATTGTGAAGAGAAAAATTATCCAAAGATGACCATATAAATCCCTATATTCCATTTGTTCACTCTTTAGATCATTGGGAAGAGTTACTAGAGCCATCCATGTTAGTGGATCTAACTAGAGATGGTGTAGTGATCAGGAATAGGCTAACATGGTTTCATGATACCTTGCATGATGGAATATGGCATGTAGCTCCCTGTGATACTTTTAGGAAGTGAAAACTACCTCAGATATTCTTGAGTTACATGGAATCACATCATTAATTCCAAACCTTCTAGTTATTAGGAGGAACATGTGGCTTAACCAATGATGAGGTAGGCGACCCCACCAAGTACCATCTCAGAGGGAGCCAAAGTTCAGAGGGATTCATCCCTTAGGGTATCGTAGGGTGGAGAAACCTCCTAGGAAAATTCATTGGAGATCAAACTTCACAAAATATCAAAATATGTAGAGGGAGAAAATGGCTCCAGATATTGTATATACTCAGAGGGATTCATGTTTCAGAGTGAGTATGGTACTACAGGATGTATGGATACTTTATGAGCTTTATATCTCCTGAATATCTCTTACCCCTTCATAGATACACTTGGAAGTCACCACAAACTTCCCCTCTAGTCTTGAAACTATGTCCCACACATCATTCTTCATGATGGATTGATACTCCTCAATCATGGCATCCCTCCAAACTTTCTATCCTATTTCCTCCTCAAAACTGGAAGGATTACAATAAATGATGTTACTCATAAGTACCACATATCTTGAAAACCTTTTTGGAAGCCTACTCTCCTTGAAAGTTCCCCTAGGGGCTACATGATTCTTTGCATCTCTCAAAGTATCTTGAATCCATCTAGGACTCATGTCCTTGTCACTAGGAGAGTCGATTGGATCTACTGACTCCTCTAACTCATCCTCATGGTCTAAAGGATGAACCCCTATATTGGATGGACTTGTACTCTCCTCAAAATTCAGTTCATCCTACTCATCACCATATGTCTTTGTTGTCATCCCTTGGGACCTCCTGAAAGCCAACTCCACCTCAAACTTGACATCCTGACTAACCTCAATCTTTTGTTGTCTTGGAATGTAGATCCAGTAGGACTTAGAAGTCTTGTTGTATCCCACAAACATGTCCTTCCTTACAAAATGTTTTTGATTCATCCTCTTCTCCTTAGGAATATGGATGTAAACAGGACAACCAAATATCCTCAAATTCCCTATCTCTAGTCTCACTCCTGTGAATGCCTCCTCAAGAATATTGTCCTGCAAGATCCTATGAGGACTCATTTTCTAAACATAGAGTTTTTTGTTACACGCCTCCGCCCAAAGAGACATAGGTAGATCTTGGTCATGAATCATCCCCTTGGTAGGCTCAACTATGGTCTCATTCTTCCTCTATGCAACCCCATTATGTTGTGGGTTGAAAGGAATTGTTAACTCCCTATTAAACCATTCCTCCTTCTAGAAATACCTGAACTCATTGGAGGTACACTTGCCCCCATTATATGACCTCAATACCATTATCTTCTTCCCTATTGCATTCTCCACCTCAGCCCTGAAATCCCTGAATCAATTGAAGACTTCATCCTTGGAATTCATGAATAATATCCATGTCCTCCTAAAATAATCATCAATGAAGGTCACATAGTACAAGTAACCACTCGAAGAAGGAATTGACATCGGTCCACACACATCGAAATGTACTAGATCCAAGATCCCCTTGGACCTATTATCACTACTTGGGAAAGAATCCTTGGCATTCTTTCCAAGTGCAAAACCCCTGCATTGATCCAAGTGGATCCCAACATGATAAAAAATTAAAGTTCTATCATGCTCAATAAAACTACACCATCATGAAGTTCTCATCACAAGCTTTCTGAAAGTGTAAATGGATCGAAAATCTGATTACATATGCAAAAGTTATCGTAGTCTAAATTTTTTCCCAAATAGGTAAAAAATTCAACCGTCAAAGGATAGGTTGATGTGGCATCTCTTGATGTCACATTTATCCATCACTCTCTCTCTACCCCCCCCACCCTCCTTCCCTCTCTCTCTTTCTCCCACCCTCCCTCCCACTATCTCTCTGCTCTCTCTCTCTCTCATACATCTACCACTCCCCACTATATCTCGACCCCTTCCTCTCAATCTCTCTCTACCACCTCTCTTTATCTCCCTCTCCCTCCCTGTCACACATTGAAAAACTCTTTATCTCAAATTTGGAGGAAGGAGACCCCAAAATGTACCATATCATAGGGATCCAAATTTCTAAGGGATTCATCCCTTAGGTTCCAGTAGGGAGGATAAACCTCCCAGGAAAATTCATTGGAGAACAAAATTTAGAGGAGATCAAAAGATGCAAAGGGAGGAGATGGATCCACATATTGTATAGACCCATATGGAGCCATGTTTCATAGAGATAATTGTAATCTAGGATCGATGGATAATTTGTGAGCTTGGATTTAAACATGAATGATGCAGAATCAAAGTGAGCATGATCTCAGAGAGAGTTAGTCAGATCAGAGGGAGAGCCATTCATTCAGAGGGAGTTCCCCCTCATATTTGAGTGAGAGAGAGACATATTCAAGGAACAAAAGACAAGTGTTATGATTTTAGGTGGCATCGAGGAGATCTGAGATCTCATGGGAGGATACACTTGCTTTAGTAGATATTTTTATAGTGAAAGAGGAGGAATCCAGTTAGGAGGAATGGGTATTTATTTTGTCTCAGTCATAAAGGGAGAAACCAATGAGGTTGGCTAGATAGTAGAACTTACTCTAGTGACCAATAAGGCTAGATGTACTCTTGGGATTAGAGGTCTGATGAGATTAGATGGGATCTTTCCCATTCAAGGGATACTGATTAGATTCAAAATGATGGAATATAAGTCGAGAGTTACACCTATCATGACAAATATTGAGAAGATGAGGGATTCTACTTCAGATTCATATTTGGTCGATCCCACGATGTACATGCAATTGATTGGATCCTTGATGTACCTAGTTAATGTTGGCATGTTTACAGGAATAATGTGTTTGTCATTGATGGAAAGAACAACAACGATCCAAACCTTGAGAACACTAAAGACGCGAAATCTCAGAAGAGATAGTGGTTTCCAGAAATGCAAACAAGGTCCAAGAGATAGACTCGCAAGAGGAGCAAAGGTAGAGACCCATGAACACTTAGAAATCCTTCTAAGTCAGAGATATCAGAAGCTCATGAGGAAGAGAGACAGTGGTCGTTGGATCACCAATCCAGAGGACCAACAACCATCGTATTGATTTAAGTGGAAGCACAGGATAAACAAGGGTTGAGATCTGAGATCTCGATCACTAGCATTTTCATCATCCATCAGATTGAAATAAGTGGAAGGACATGATAATTTAGAATAAGGGTGAGCTAATCTTAGAGGTCGATAATTAGGTAATTAGATATACGGTTGACATGGCATATCCGAAACCCCCCCTCGAACCTTTCTGCCCTTAACCGTGGGGGGGGGGNTTTCCCATGTGGGACCCTCATATGTGTCACCTTATTGTCAACTCAGACCCCCCTCTCTCATTACCACTTACCGCCTAACCCCTCCTCCGAGTAAACCACCAAACAACTCATACATACCACCTCCATGCTCCGACGTCACACCCCACTACCCACTACATGTCACACTCCACTACCGCGCTTTTCCTCCACACTCTACTACACTTCTTACACGTCTCACCCACATCAGCAGAACACCTCAGTAAGGACATGTAGCAGAACATGTCAACAAGGCCATGTGGAACACCATGTCAACAAGTACACATGGCATAATTAGATGATGACAAGTGTTAAGAGAAAATTGGCTTGTGCCATGTCAAAAAGTAACGTAAGAAAGATACATCACTCTAGGAGATTTAGTTCGGGAGTTTCATCACCAACAAATGTCAAAAGTCCTAAAGTCTCGAAGGACGAAGGTCAGAAGTCTCTATGAGCCGTCCGATCTAAAGATCACTTCTGGTGCATTCTCAACCATTGATCTAGTTCAGTGGAAGGACAATGTAAGTGGAAGTGTTAACCGGTAGCAAGCGGTCTCCACCGCCTATGATTTATTCAGCAGGTGACCACTCTAGAGGAGAATGAAGAAACAATTATCCTAATGTCCCGAAGTCTCGAACACCGAAGACCCGAAGAAGACCCTGGGCATCGATCGCCAAGAGGGGAGGGTAAGTGTCAATAGATCATTGACTCTGGGTGAAAGCATTCATGGAAAAGAGAAGCGTTAAAGAGTAAAAAAGGAAGTAGTCCTAGAGAGGAGGATAGTCGTTGGATTAAATAGGACAGATGTCAACATAATTTCCATTTTGGAAGATATCCAGTCAAAAGAAACGAGAAGTTGAGATTCAAAATCTCTGAAGTCCAGAGACCTGAAGGAGATCTTGACTGTTGATACGAGAGGGACTTTAGCTAAGATGGTTTTCCCACAAAGTGGACTTTAGCTCATTGTAATAATGTTAGAAGGATAGATAATCTTGGGATAGAAGTTCCACTTCTATCGAAAAAATTAATAATAATATATAATTTGATATTAAATTCTCTCAACTAAATTAATTACTAATAATAACATATAATTTGATATTAAATTTTGTCAACTCAACTTGTGTTGACTAGACCAGATCCACTTGTCTTTACTTAAGGTTTTGTAAAAATAAATACAATTTGCTCTTTAAATTTATAAAAATATTAAAAAAAATCGAGATGTATTCTCATTACAAATATAATGGTGTTATTTTTCTGTGTGTTTAGTATATCTCAAAAATTTACTCAAAAATTATATTCAATTTTAATTTCTTATGGGGAAATGCACAATTTTTTTATCAAATAAATATTATTATAATTATCACATTTCTATGTAGTAGTAATAATAATAATAATCTAATTTTAAGATTACCACTCAAACATCAAATTATTGTATGAAACCTTTTATTTGTAAAACAAAGAAACCCTCCTTCCAATAATTTTTACCTCTCTATATTTAAACTTATATATTCTTATATAATTATATAATATTGATTAAATTGAATTGTAAAACTCTTAAGAACATATACAAGGAAAGTCATATACTATCGATTTTTTTGGTGTAACCAAGAGAAGCTTTTGCCATTACGGTGATGCATTATTTAATTTAAAAATTCAATCTTTATATATAATTAGCGATTTGGAATATAGAGGTAAGGTTGGTCTTCTGACGGAGACATCACTACATTTACCATATGTAAGAACCATATATATATATATATATATATATATATATTTCACCTGTCCGGTGGCCCTTTAAATTTATGAAGCTATTGACATTTATACATAAAGAGTATAAAATTATTAAAATATTTAAGAACTTAAATTCCAAGATGCAAAGTGCAATGAAAATGCCATTAAAATAAATCGTTTTACAAAATATAAAACTATATAATACAAGGAAATATTATATATATATATATATATATATGGATTTTTTAGTTTCTCTTTATACATATTAAATATTGTTTATACATATTAAATATTAGATTATAATGAAGAAAAATATAAAAACATAATGGAAATAATTGAGGTAATCAGAAAATCATCATGATGAAAATAGAATATTGAAAAAAAAAACATATTTTATAATCACTAATAATCATAAGTATCCTACAAATAATCATATACATATACATACATATATAATACAAAAATACCATAACTATCCTATAATTGTATAACAATTAGATACTAACTAACTATGATTAAACTTTTTAACGTTAAATCCAAGTTGATTAGAGTTTTAACATTAAATCCAAGTTCATGCAAATCCATGCTTAAAATAAGAATCCAAAAAACGTCTGATTGAGCACCGACATTCATCATCGTATAAACCTATTACTTTGACTATCTTGGATAGCAGTGAAAATTAAGTGGCTATGAAGGGCAGCGAAAATTAAGTGCTTACAGTGTGAAAATCTTTCCATTGTTTGTGGGGGCATCGCAATGCCATGAATGTCCTGAACCTGAGATTTGACAACTGTTCGGAATTGCCCATTGGATTCCTTAGATCAGTCATACATATTTCAAAAACAGAAAACAAAGACTATCAGAGTAGATAATTAGAAGTCACCTCTGTAGACAGGTGACCATTTACTTCAAGGCCAGACTCGCAAAGAGGAACAACACACGCAAGCTTCAAGGAAAGAATCTGGAAGTCACAGGTTTCCATGTATTCATATCATGAAGAAATTAAGTCATTCACTATCATTTTAATTTTGTATTTCTTACCTCCACTTGTTTCTATAAGGACTACACATAGTTGATGATTTCCTCCAGGACAAGAGCTTTTCCTGGAACCTGATAACTTTCACAGACCACATAAATATCTCATTCGATGATCCATACCACTCGCTTAATCATTGATAAAAAGATGTAAACTAACTCATCAACGAACCAATGTAAGAATTCAATCAATACTGTGATTTGAACATTAAATTAAATGAGACCAACAAGTACGATTATGTATACCTTATTGCAGCCTGGAACAAGCTCCCGCAGAACTTTCATTCGCTCACTGATTTTCTCCCTTCTGGCCTGCAATGGATAAAAATTTAATGGAGACAATGTACTACGTTGGTATTGAGCTAAATCGTTAGTGTGATATGCATATATTTACCCTTTCTGCAAGGCTATGATTGTTGGTAGACTGACCTCTTCGTGCTCTCAGGTGGATGTAACCCTTTTGATTGTCAGCCTTGACAATATGGAGAGGCATCTTAGGAGGGTCATCCCTTATAACATCTAATTTAGTGTTCGAATTCTTTTCATGACTTTTGAAAACGCTTGAACTTTGTGAAGATTTGCATCTGCCCCTCTTGGACTTCTGCAGCAAAATATAAAAGAATAGTAGAAATGAATTATATAGAATCAAGGAGATCATATACTAATAATAAAAAGTACTATCTGGATCAAATTAAATGCATGGAACTGAGCTGAAACCTGCAAATATATCTCGACAATAGTCCCACCAACATATTGATCAATTTTTCTTTTCTTCGTCTTTCCATGAGTTGTATGCCCTTTCCCTTTCCCTTTAGACCTTAAAGGTTTATCAATACACTTCCCGTTATCAATTGTTACTTCCTGATTCTCTCCTGTGCCTCTAGTATGCTTTTGCAGGTAATTCACATCACAATTCTGTCCTTTTTCGTTCACTGTTCTTTCAGTCTGAGGATACACCGCCCGTTCACCGTTCTCGACACCAAAAGATGGACCATAGAGTGCTTCATATGCAAGCAATGATAACCATATATAACTCAGAGTAAATTGCACAACAATTGCATCAACAATTAACATGAATAAACACATATAAGAACACTTCTTAATGAAATGTCCAACCTGATATAAAGGACGGATGTTCCTCCCAATTGTAGCATGTTTATGCCATTCCCAATATAAAGACACCCTTGAGTTGGGGCTATGAATCCACAAGACACGGTGGCTCCTAAGGCTGACCAATCTCCCCTACTTAATAGTCAAACTCACAGGTAATCTCAATCCACCAACGCTCTTCCCCTAAACCTGCACGACCCAAGGGATTGAATCCCCCTTCACTGCTCATAATCCCTTAGGCCTTTCGACTCCCTCAGTGGCTTCTAGCACAGGTTGGACAAGAATTATTCTTGTTGGGACTTCAAGAATTTCATAGCAACACAAATTCTCCCAGCAGCCAAAATGTATGCTTCTTTGATGAATTTCGGATAGCTCGTCACTCCTAGGCACAAAACCTCTTTCTCCCCGAAATTACATCTACAAAAAACATCCAAACATGTCCACGACTGTTGAGGATTGCAACTTCCAACAAATCATTCTTCACAAAAAAGTACAAGAAGACCCATCTACACCATTACATAAGCCCCAGAAAGAAATTGAAGACCCGAGAAGAGAATTTGACCAGACTAGTAAAAGACTTAAAATAATAAAGTAATTTGAAGACCTAGATAAATACGACACTGGATCATTTAATTTGGAGATTCAGAAAACTCCTTTTGCACTGCGCACAAGGAATTTGCAACTACAATTTTGGTAATTTCGCTATTTTTTGGTTTCTTCTATCTTGATAAGTCCGCCACACTTAGGAATCCTATTCTTAGTTTGTCTTGGTCATCTAATTGAGGTGCTAGGTCTTGATAAATCTATCCTTGGGGAGGATATTCTTTGTATGGTATTTTGGCTATTGATGATGATGTACTCGTAATATCTTGGACTGAATTCTTCTATTAAAAGGTTGTTAGGTTTTCTCCCAAGGTTGGGTTTCCTAGGATAAACTCTTGTGTTCTTGTGTTCTGTTCTTGTGTCTAGTGTGCATGGTTAATATTTCAAGGTCTTGTTATTTTTTTGTATTCTTATAGTTGATATTTTCACATGATTGTACAGAAACATAGGAGAGAGATATCGACACAAATTAGAGGAGGTGTGTATTCTCTTGGAGGAGGACCTTCATAACATCACCCTCCAGAAGCATGCAACTCAGTTTGATATGGTGGTTCACAAGGAGGAGGAGTATATTGCTAGAGAGCATCAAGTCAGAACTCAACTACAGTGAATCTAGTATGGAGACAAGGGATCTAAGTTATTTTTTGACTTGTTGAAGAGAAAATTTGTGGCTTACATGGTTATTTGTCGATAAAGCGAAGATGAGACTCTTAGGAGAACCAAATACATATTTGAGGTATGTTTAGTGGTCACTTTCAAAATATTTTCTTTGATTAACACTTGTCGGAGTGAGTTGTCGATGCTATGGAGCCACACAAATTTCTGATTGGAGATCGGGATAGATTGGAAATAGATTTTATGAAACATAATTTTTTTGGTGCACTCTCTTCAATGAAAAATTGGAAGTCCCTGAGTATTGATGGTCTACCTTGTGATTTTTATAATGAGATGTGGGACATAGTGGGGGATGGTTTATTCAATCTTCTGCCTAAGGTATTATCCATATGACTTATTTTAGAATCACTTAATCAAGGAGTGATAAATATTATTGTGAATAATATCGCCATATATTCTTTTGGTGGGTGGTGGTTGAAAACTTTATTGAGTGTTTCTTATAAAATTATGGCCAAGGATTTAGATACGAGAGTTCAAGATGTGGCTAGGAAAATTTTATTCTAAGACAAGATAGGATTTGTACAAGGAAGTTTTATTTTGGACACATTCTTGTCAGCTTTGGAGGCCATGGAGTTTAGTGAGAAGACACCCATCCTGAAAATTGATTCTGACAAAGTATATGATCGTATTGATTGGAAATTTATCACCAATATGTTGACTTTCCTTGGTTTTGGAAATGATTGTGTTGGTATGATTAATACGTTTTTTATGTGTGCATCAACTTTTATTTCAATGAATAATGTATTGTCCCCCCACATCCAATTCCATAGGTCTATTTGGAAAGGGTTCCCTTTGGACCCCTAGTTCTATATTTTGATGGCTAATGCTATTGTATATTTATTGGAGGCAACTTCTTTTCAGGGTTGGATTAGAGGTATTTATCTCCCTAGGGCGAAGGAGATTATTAAAAATCATTTTGTAGATGACTCTCTTTTTACAACCTATGTTGATAAGAATTGAGTCTCAACTGCAAAGGATTGTCTTGCAATGTTTTGCGAGGCTTCATGGAAAATTGTTAGTGGTCATAAGATATACTACTGGTTAGTTGGTATTGAGGATTATCCCATGTGGTTTCCAACTTCTTGGAGGTTTTTCCAGCAAGGGGTTATTGTGCAGTATCTTTGGATACCATTTAGGGTAGACATTTCTCTAGTTGCAATGTGGGATTAGTGCTTGGAAATATTGAATCATAACATAATTTTTTGATACTGAAAGGATATTCCATTTGTTTCTAAGATGATGGTGGTGAGTACGATTCTTCATGCCTACCACATTTACTATGTGTCTTGTTGGCTTCCAAGCAAGGTGCAGTTTCTCTTATTGGAATAGATATTGCGCTCGTACCTATGGGGAAACTATGGTGGGGTTCATGGTATCCCCATGATCCTTTGGGTATTATATATCATGCCCAAGGATGAGGGGGGCCTTGGAATGATTGATGTAGTATCCCAAGGTAGAGTTTTTGTTGCTAAGTGAGTAGTTAGGTATTTGGAGGGCTCATCTCCTTTGGAGGTTTTGATGTGGAACAAATTGATTTCATTTGATCATGTTCGCAGAGTAAAGGGTCAATTTGATTTATGTGATATCATGTCTACTCCTCATAATTTCCATATTTTAGGGTCCCTCATCTTTAAGAGTATTTGGGTAGCTTGGAGGACGGTAGAAGACTTGGATCCTTGGAAGTGATCAGGAAGTACATCAGTTTGGGATCTCGAAAAAAGTCTAATTTGGAGTTGGAATTAGGAGGGTACTTGCATATCTAACCTCTCTCTTTTTTAGGAAAGTAGGATTAACAAAAGAAATATTTTATTTTGGAAAGATCTTTGAGATTCAAATGCTCATTCTTAGAATACATGGCAGTCAATGGTTGGGGATTTTACATTGTATTTTGTGGATAAACCTACTTGGATGGATATTATTGGCTCATACCCCAGGAGGATACTTTTAAGATGAATATTGATATGGCTGATCCCTTTCGACGAGATTGGGAATGGATTTTTGGGCATTCCTTGAACCAATATGATTATCTTAATCTCTACTGCATTTTTCACGAGTCAGATGAATTAGGTCTCATTCTTAATGCTAGGGGGATTTAGTCAAATGAAGAGACCCATTGTATTTGAGCTTCTTATAATCTATGGATTTTTTCTTGGTTGGTGATTTACCAAGGTCTCCCCTCCAATTCCCATCTTGCGAAAATTGGTCATTTTGATGGTATTTTCCCCTCATGGTTGAAGTTTGAATCAATGAAGCATGTTTTATGGTAGTGCGCATTTGCGAGACCTTGTTGGGCTAAGGTTCAATATAGGATGGAAAACATTCTGCATGGGTATTTGCATTGACGTGCAGTTTGTTTGGTGATTCCAAATCGGTGATCTGAGATTCCTTGGTTGGTATTTGGCATTGTTTGATAATCTCAGCCTTATATATCCTTTGGAAACTGCATTGCAAGTGTGATTTTGACAATGAGGTTAGTTCTTAGTTAGATTTTTTCTAATTATGGTCAGATGAGGTACATATGCAACTCCTCTCAAAATGGGCATTACTGATTAGATATGTAAAATTGTTAAATTTGTACACTTATTCTAATTTCATAGTTGTTTTAGTATTCCTTCAGAAAAGGCGATGATGTTCATTGTATATACCCTTCTAATTTTGTCATATATTTCTAATTTTCACTATATAAGAAATATGTTTAAAAAATATTATAATATTCTTACACAATTACAATAAATCATATTATCATTACAAATTAATATTAAATATTATAATAATATTTAAAAGTTAAAAGATTATAATATTTTTACAAAGTTAGAATAAATCATAATATTATCCTAAATTAATATTAGATATGCATAACTGTTGGGATCTAAAGATGTCCTAAAACAACCCTAGTTTTAACATTAATTTATCAACCCAAGGATTCATCTTTTATCTCAAGAACATCAACAAAGTCTATGCAAATAGCTTGTAGAGTCTAAAATCGCGTAGCTAAAGCAAACCTAAGTTTATCCACAATCAAGTTCCTCAAATGTTCATTTAAAGATTCTAAGATTAAGATCTTACTTAATAGAATTGAAATTTAATTGCTAACATGTTGTGAATGAAAATGAACTAGCTAACCTGCTAAATTCGTTTAACTCAAAAGCAATGATTGAATTTGAGTAAAGACTTACAGAATTGACTATTAACTAGGAATTGAATTGCTGGAAAGGAAATAGCAAACTATTCTAGTAGAAAGAAACTTCAATTGTAATCTGATCGTAAGGAACAATAACCATAAATAAATGCAAACAAACAAAAATTGTAACTTTAACTGAAACAAACGAAAATTGTAACCTATTCGAAAGGAACAACTAATGAGAATATTAAGTAAAAGGAACAATGCATATGAAAACGTGAGGAATTGTCAAGAAGAAAACTACAGTAATGGAAATTGGAATCAACAATCATTGACACTCAAGAGAGATATCTATCTTCTGTATGCAAACTATATCAAATCATTATCATGCTTATGCAGTCATCTTAACTATTGTGAAAGGGAATTGGTCTTAACTGATACAATTATAGTTGAAACAGTAGCTCCTTTAGATTGTGCCCTTGGTCCTTAGAGGCATGCTATGAGAAACTCAGTATACAAAAATGCTGAAAATGATCAAATCTTTTATTCACAAAAACAGTTTGTGCAGAGTAACTATGAGTCCGAATACTTGAACGTAATTATTAGCTTGTCTTTTAGGATCTATTATCCTCTATATATACAATAATATGAGTAAATCAAGCCATCTTGAGGATCGGAAGATCCTCAGGATTACTTTATTATTATAAGGTTACAATATAGGAAACTGAATCATCTTTAAAACTGCTTTTTCGCCGAAAGTCCTTAATCTCCAATGGCTAACACATTTTCAAGATATCCTTTGTTATTTCAGTTTTGACAATATTTAACCAATCTTGTAAAAAAATCAAACAATTCCAACCGTATTTTAGAATTTATTCATCATGACTTCAATAACATCACTACAAGACATATTAATCATCTTCTATTTTATTTATCCCTAATTAACAGAAAAGTCACTCAAGATTGTATCACAAACTTTGTGAATAAAGAGGAAATGTGTACCTTTTTCCTAACTCAACATACCCCTCGGCTTACCTTCTTACATGTCCTCATGCAAGCTGAGATCTTACATGTAAAGCAGTGATGTTGTAAGGAGGGAAAGTTGGTTCATTGAGTATCCTGATCCCATTACTTCTTTTGAGCTCTTCGAAAGCAACATCCTCCCTTTTCTTGTTAATTTGATAATCCTTTTGGTAACTTTATGGAGGAAACAATAGGATAGGGGGATTATAACTTCATCCAATCCAAGAAGGTCCTTCCTCCAAGAGAAGTCTAGAATACCTTTCTACTCTGTAGGTAGTTGCAAAGAAATTCATGAACCCGAAGGGCTCCCTAATTTTGACTTCATTGGAGGATGCATCCCATATCACCTTAGAAGCAGCAAGAGATTCTTCTTTGAGTTATATAAAGTATATGATGCCTTAATGGATAAATTGTTGATGGATGGGGGCTAGAGAATCTCTTACCCCCCTCCCCCCTTTTCATAAAGGTTCTATGTTGCATAATGGTTGGAAAGGACTTGTGTGGTTCTACTCTCATCCAAAGATCTAACCTTGTTTCCCTCTTTATAAAATTATTGGGAGCCTTTCCCCATCTAAATTGATTCTTAGTAAAGGAAAGGAATGCCTGGAACTAAATTTCTCCAATAAAGGGACCAGGGTTATTTTTCCTGTCATCTTCCAAAATAATTCACATAGAAAATACTACACCTTTTCTTCCTTCTCTCTAAAACATGAAGTGAACTCAGGGAAAGTGGAAAATGTAACCGGCTTACATACTCTGATGGCTTTTACCCTTAAAAACAGGTAACATTCCAACAGGAATATGGTATAATTGGTGGCAAGGGCTCTACAATTGATTGGATCACAGTGAATATCACAAATCTCCTTGATTTTCTCCAAATATTTTTCAAATTGACTTTTCATTTTCTTAATCTTTTCTTGGGCTTTGGTGAGCTCAGCATATGTTTCACTTTCTATTGCTGAAATATACTTCAGTTGTTTAAAAACCTTTTGATGTTCATCCCTAGTGATCATTTCTTCTCTAGATTGAGTTAAGTCTTGTTGAGCTTGTACTAGCTTAACCTTTAGCCTATCAATAACAACATCGTGTTCTCGAGACTAAGCTGCTTTATATTCTTCTATAGTGCCCATCTCATCTCTAGATTGAGTTAATGCTTGTTGAGCTTGTGTAATCTCAGTTTCTGGTCTATCACCGAGAGCATTATATTCCTGATATTGGAATGCTAGATGTTCTACCATAGTCATCAATTCATTCCTACTTTGAATCAAGCTCTATTGGGAGTGTATCAATTCTTCCTCCAATCTCCTAATGGTGGGCTCTTGTTCGAGGGATTGAGGTATTTCGTCTAAGACTAGGGTATCTGTTTGTACCTCAACATCAACAGTTTCTGAAGGTTTTGCCTCCTCATTATGAGCTATTGCATCCTCTATTGTTATCTCTTCAGGGTCTGTCTATGTTCCCATAGAGTTTGCAGTGACCATTCTTTTAGGAAGAAAGTTTCTTCCATGCACTCTGGAACTTTTGTTTTTCTTTCTTTGGTAGGCCTTATCTGCTTGTTGTAGCTGCATCCTCAATTCTTTAATAATTCCTCTGAGTTTTCCAACCTTTAGTTTTAATGCTTCAACTTTTTTAACCTTTTTCTTTAATAACTTGTTCTCCTTTTTCAGCTTTCTAATTCTCTTATGGATTTTGCCTGCTTTATGTTTGTGAGGAGTCTCAATGTATTCCTTCTTCTTATTAGTAGGTAGTTGTTCTTTTGTTCCTTCCAAGTGTTGCATCTGTTCAAGAGGGCTTCTTTCCTCAGGATGTGGTTCTTCATATGTTGTGTCCTCAGAAAATGACATTTCGATATCAAGGAAATTTTTAGCAAGATTTGAAGAAAATCTCGTTCTTGATATCCTTTTGATTTATCTCTATTAATTTAAGCTCCTAATCTCCCTAAAACCTGAGATATTTCTTATTCATAGATTTTCAAACATTGTTCTATCATATGCTTTGATGTTGGTTGGGTGTCTTCTTCACTGTTTCCCTGTGAATTTTGTTCTCTATGCTCAATACCCTGGTCATTTTCCTATAAGGGCTTCTCTGTTGTGTTTTGAATTTATTCAGGGTTTCTTGTTTGTTTGTTTCTCCTCGTTCTCTCAATGGGGGTTTTAGAAGAATCCATTTCTCTTTTTCTCTTTCTGGTTAGTGGCCTTGCTCATGGGGTTTGAGACTTTGTCTGTGAGGTCTGAGCCTTTTTATGTGAGGTCTGAACCTCTGTCATTTGAGCAGGGTCTACCTCAACTTCAGGTTGAGAAGGTGAAACTTATATTTTTTCCATGGCCTCCTCTCCCTGTATCTCTTTAGTTTCCTGTAATGGGTTTTCATGATATAATTTAGGTTGTTCCAGTTGTAGAGGTTTATTTCCCCCAATTAGATTATCCCATGATGGTTTATAATAGTAATAGGATCCTTGGACTTCTATGTTCTTAAGGAAACCTCATGTAACATGGAATTTAGAAAGAAAGGTAGATTGATTACTAATCGTTGTTTGAGTGTCACTAGTAGTTTCAGATGGCGTGGTCGGATTACATCATATCTTCCATTGTAGGTTATGTACCTCTGAATTACCCCTGCCAGTTCTTTCCATGGTTTCCTGAGGGTGCTGGGGTTAAGTCCCTTTCCCTTTTTTTCCAACTCTTCTCCAGGGTCTACAAAATATTCTGCAGCTTCTTTGAGCGTTGTATATCTTCCTGTCCATTGAATTCTTGTATTAAGGAGAAATTTAACTTCTGCTACGATTTTCATAGTAACTGGAATTTGTATGTCCCGAACTATGGATATTTCTTCCTCCAAATTCTGAAAGAATTCAAGCTTGATGTTTGTATCAGACCCTTGCAAACGATTGAAGTGCTTTGTCCACCCTAAGTGGTGTAGGATTTCTCTTGCCTACTATGTTACCTGTAGTAATGTTGACTCCCTATGCACACTTCGACCACCCATATTTCTATGAGAAAATAAGAACGACTATCGTTCCTAGTTGCAAATTTGGTTAGACCATCTTGGAGGAATAATTGCCAAAAATAGAAAATAGCAGTGAATACCAAGTGTATAAGAATGTGGGTTTTCCATTTATTACAATCATTGCATCTTATCAGAAAGGGTGCCTAGAATCCACTCCCCTCATTAATGTAGAGGTTGTCCTCGACTGTCAACTTAGGCGAATGTAATGAGTGTAGGTATTTCTGGCGAGAGGTAATAATTGCACTGCCGCCGTCGATAGGGACTAATCATGTATAATTTTCAAAAATCACTTTAAATCTGAAATCATTAAATGATAGTCCTCTTCTGTGGGAATTTTTAATTTATTATACCAGTGCTTAAATTTTTTTTTTATGGATAAATAAACCAAAATAAATTAAATTTGTTCATTTAAAAAAAAATATTCCACATATCATAATATTGTTACTTTTCCCAAGTTATTGAGTATAACTAATATGCTAGCCTTATTATTTGAGTAAAGGAAATCTAGAGGTACACAAAAACTTGGCGGTTTTGAGATAAACTTCCATACCACAAGCAGATTTTATCAGACTAATCGGTAGGTGCGGAAACTAACAGATCTCCCTAGATCCACATGGATCTAGAACAAAACAGGACAGGACATGACTATTTCCCTAAGTTATGACCATTAAATTATCTAGTAGGGAGGAATAAGGGACATACCTTTGTATTGATTCCTAGGGTCTCTGTTGCTCCCGCTTCGCTCTAATGCTCTCATGAGGTCAAGACCGAGACAACACAAACCAACCAAAGTGATGTCAACTTATGTGTATGATCAAGGAATTACAAAATAAAGTAAGAATGACTTTATGGGAAAAGGACATGCCGCTATATCATATTAATCGAAAGTAGAAGATACAACCTGATCACCTTGATGTTGCAAGCTTCCTTTCGGTGGCTCTTGATTCCAACACACACACTTGCTCAATCCTCATACGAAGAAGATCCGACTCCTCTTGATAGACTTGCTAGAGTCTCCAAGCTCCTGTTCATGCTAGGTCCTTCACACAATTCCTTCACCAATTCTCCAATTAATATTGCTTAACCTTTTCCATGAGAATCCCATTAATATATAGGAGAGGATGATATGGTTACTTAGATGAGAATGATCCCACCAAATCAGGGAAACTAGTAAAATGATAACCATTTGAATGCCAACCCATTCTCTAGAAGATTCCCTTCTAGAACCATCGAGACTTCATCTTTTTCCAAGCTTGAGAACAAGTTCGCACCCTAGCTATGTAGCATAGTGCGAGAAGTTCGCACCCTAGCTAAAGACAGCCTACGAGAATGGATCATTCTCGCACCCTAGGATATAAGCAACCTGAGAACTCTCTTCAAAAATATGTTTTTTGGGAAGAGATGAATGTCACTTTTTTCAGGAGAAAGTTCTTATTAGGAGCATGAGTACACCATCATCAATGCACCATCAAGATGACCAAAATCATGGGTAACAGAACGCCCCCCAAAGTATGAGGAAGGATTCAATGAGAGAAGAAATACTTTGTATACTGCGTGTGTGTGTCAGAAACCAGGAGCGCACCTAATCGAAAACCTGCAAACAACCAAGCATCTGCAAAATATCATATTAATTCTAGGGTAGGCATTCCAATACTCAGATAAATAAATAAACAATTATAAAATCCAATAACAAATGGTAAAAGTAAATATAAAGGGGTAAAACTTCTTTTTACCACAATCATTTTAACTTTACCAATCTTTGAGCCCAAAACCCCTCTTTAGCCCTTGAATTTCGGCTTTTGATTGCAGGAGTTATGAGCATCCATTCGACGAACTGTCTCTGGCAATGAGGTAAGCTCCTTGTCTCCTCCCTTTTCATGTTTTGATTTTTCATTTTCATTGGCAAAAAACATAGTTTTGAGTTTGTTTTGGGGGTTAAAGTTGTGCTCAGCCATTCTCTCAGGCCAGCCACACGGGACCTGTGAGAATGCCTCATTCTCGCAGGTGACCCCAAAGGCACCTGTGAGAACCTCGCACTTTGCCTAAAGGGCACATGTGAGAACTGCAAAGTGGAAAATGTTTTAAAGTTTTGCTCAATGAAGAAGATACCAAGTGTTGAATAAAGTTACTAACTTTCTTCTTATGCTTCTTATGCAGGTATTTGGCCATCACCATGGTTCTGGAATGGCATGAAAGAGAGCATGAAGAAGATGATTCCATTTCCAGAAATCATCCACCCACCATTACTGCTTTACAAGACTGTGGTCTCCTGAAATTTTTTCATATTCCGAGCATGAGGGCCCAAGTCAGGTTATTGGAGTACCTTGTGCATATGTGGGATCCCGACCAGCAAGTATTCCATGTAGGGGTCCACACATTTTCCTTGGATATCGAGGACATTTACTTCTTGACAGGACTGTTATGGTGTGGGTACCATGCGAGCTTGACTGGTATCAGAGGTAGTGGGCTACCCATGAGTGAGTACTATCGCTTGCCTTGTGTTCGAGAGGCAGAGAGGAGCAAAGGGAAAGTAGCCATTTGGGGAGTGCGGGATTTGACCCTCCACACTATTTTTTTCACCATTGCTCGTATGACTAGGAGCGCTACTCCTCACATGGCTCTCCAAAGCTACTTTCAGTATGCCATAGAGTGTACTGAGCCTCGAGTTTTTAATTGGGCAGACGCAGTGCTTCGTAGCATGAAGAGGCAGTTGACCAAATGCAGGCGAGGTGACCTGAAGCAATTCAGGTACGAGTCTTTGTTGGTGTCCTTATTTCTTGATAGGGTTCCCTTGCTGAGGCTACAAGTTGAGTGGGATTTACTCGCTCCAATAGATCCAAGAATGCTGAGGTGGTGTCAGCTCAAGGCCCGACATGTAGCTGGACCAATTATCAAATATAATGATGTCTTCTTTGACTGGTTGTGACCACAGATGTTGATGGTCGATGATTATGCCTATGCTGGGTTGAACTTCTGAGGAGATCCGGACATGGTCCTTCCCGAGGGTGCTCAGTGGTGGAATCTTGGTAAGAAGGACACATTTTTCTTTTTTAAATGTTTTTGTGAATTTTATCATATGAAAATGTTTTTTTTTATATGTTTGTCCAAGGTCTAAATCCAAAATTATTTTTGATGACACAGACGTGGGGCCTTACCAACCTCCTAGTACTTCTCCTATTTAGCAACAAGGAGAGGTGGCTCTAGTGCCATGATAGGACGCCGAAGATTATGAAGCGGTGGAACAAAACCTAGAGGGTTTGACAACAGACATTCCAGACATGCCCCTTGGAGAGGTTCCACAACGTTATCAGCATCATACAGTAGGAGTGTTAGAGTCCATTGGCCGACTGCTTCACAGTGTTTCTCGGGAAGTCGTGTGTTACTGTGAACATCATCCATGACGTCACTTTGTAGAAGCCATAAGCTTAAGATTTTGAAATTTTTGTCCTCAGACAGAACTTTTTTGTAAAATCTCTTTTGATCGTTATATATACATACGGCTTCTACCGGATTATCTTGTGTTGTGTGAAAATTGATGTGATTGATTTATAAATGACCCAAATGTCTATCTAATACATAGTTAGCTAATGCATCAGTTAATGTATTTAGACGTCTAGGAATATGTTGATATTCAATGTAATCAAAATAACGTTCCAAGAGACAAATTTGAAAATACACCCGTAACAAAGTAGGACTTTGAATAGTATGGACATTACTTAACTGTAGTACTACAAGCTGTGAATCAAGTCGCACAATAAAATGATGGATTTCGAGCGAGATAACATCAATCAATAATTTGATAACAACACTATACTCCACAATATTGTTGGTCGCATGGCTGAGACACACACCTCGTAAGGAGACAAGTTCGTTTGTAGGGGCATAAATTGCCCATGCAGCGGAAGCAAGGTTCTGAGTACTATGGCTAGCGCCATCAGCGAAGCCAATGTAGGGTAAAGAAGACTCCAACATCTGGAAATCAAACACAACGTCACATAAGGGCAGAGACCAGATAAAGACATAAGCAAGCTATAGTAACACACAAGAAGTATGATACAATAAAAATATAGGTACTCATGCACAGGTGATCTTATGCATAGTACTTATTCAAGTACAACCCATTTTGGGGTTCACTAAAAGGGATACCATTGTAATCTACTAACTCATAAGCCCCTTTTTCCAAAACTCATCTAACAATATAAGGACCTCACCACATGGCTTCGAATTTTCCAGCAACTAGCATATCTCGATCTTGTTCATAGAGGAGAACGAGATCTCCTTCGAAACAAATGCGAGGCTTGACATGTTTGTCGTATTGGGCCTTGACACATTTTTTCTGATCTTCTATGACTAGGGTAGCATCACGTCGAGTTTCGTCTAATCGCATAAGATACAATAGACATTCTTCCTCAGCAGAAGTGTTCGGTAGGAGTTCAACAACTAGTTTTAAAGAGGGTATCTCGCATTCAATCGGGAGAATGGCTTCCAAACCATAGACTAACCAGAAAGGTGTAAACCCAGTAGATGACTTGACGGATGTCCGATAAGCCCACAATGCCAAAACCAACATTGTGTGACAACTTGTTTTGTGAATCCCTATCATTCGTCGGAGCATAGTTATGAGAACTTTGCTAATTGCTTTGACTTGGCCGTTGGCTTGTGGGTAATAGGGCGTTGAGTTTTCATGGCAAAGACCCAACTTTTTAGTGAGTTTGGAAATCATGAAGTTTCTAAAGTGGCTACCATGATCAATGACGATAGCCTGAGGAACACCAAAACGAGCTATGATGTGATTAAAAATGAATAATGTTGCGGTCTTTCCAGTGCTGTCAAATGCCAGCATCGCCTCGGCCCATTTCGTAAAGTAATCTACGACTACAATAATGTATCCATGCCCCCCGACCGAGTGGGGGTGACATGTCATGAAATCGATGCCCCATTTCGTAAAGGGACCAACAGAGACCAGAGGGTGAAGAGGAGCGGGATGTGACCATATCTTATGATTATAGGTCTGGCAAGCATGGCATTTTTGAACGACGATTATGCAGTTGTTAAATAAAGAAGGCCAAAAATACCCTGCTCATAAGATCTTCTGGGCAGTAGCATACCCAGAAATATGACCACCACAGGCTCCAGAATGGCAGTCATTCAAAGCTTTCTTGGCTTCGTTGAACGTTAGGCAACGTCGAAAAACTGAGTCAATCCCCCGACGATAAAGAGTATCCCTGAGGATAATATATTGACAGGCTTGGTAGTGTATTTGACGTCAGTCAGTACTAGACAAAGTTGGCTGAAAAGTTTGGGTTTGGAAATATATGATGATATCGCCATACCAAAGATCATCAGAGCTAGTGAGGAAAAGGGATTCATTAGGTAATGAATCAGCTGCTACATTTTCCGTTTCAGAATAGGGAAAGTCACATATCAACTCAACAAACACTAAGTACTTCTTGGACTTGGCTCGTTCGAATTCCAAGTCAAACTCCTAGAGTATCATGATCCATTTGGAGTATTTTCCCCCTAGCAATTGACGTGTGAGAATGTGTTTCAAAGGGTTGCAGTTAGATATCACTGTAGTCTTGCGAGAGAGGATATAGTGTTGGAAGCATTCGACGGCTTGGACGACTGCCAAGGCCATTTTTTTGACATGTAAATACTTGATTTAGGTAGGCATTAGACTTCGAATCAACTAATAGATAACATGTTCATTGTTAGAATCATCCTCTTGGATGAGAACCATACCAATGGTGTAATCCGAAGCTACAAGGTAGAGGAAAGAATCGCGACCATAATCGGGGGGAAAGAGAAGCAGAGCATGTGTTAAGGGCAATTTCAAATCTTCGAAAGCATTGTTTGCGATGGTATCCCATACGAAGTCAAACCCATTTTTAAGGAGCAACGTAAATCCATGAGTTATCTCGATGTAATTTGGGATGAAACGACGAAGAAATTTTGCTTTCCTCTGCAAACTTTGTAACTGGCGAAGTGTAGAAGGAGGAGGGATATTAAGGATAGCCTCAACCTTTAAATGATCTACCCTGATCCCTTGATGCAAAAAAATAAATCCTAGAAGTCAGTCGGATTCCACGCAGAAAACACACTTGTGAGGATTCAAACGTATACAGTAAAACTGACAATGGACGAAAATGGATCAGAGGTGGGTTGGATGATCGACTTGGTGCATTGAGTGAGCGGGTAAATCATCCAGATATGGTTTCACGATGTGCTTGATATCATGGAAGGCATAAGACATAGCGCATTGAAAATTTGTGCCAGCATTCTTGAGACCGAAGGGGAGTTTCCGATAGGCAAAAGTACCCCAAGGACAAATAAAAGTAGTCTTATGTTGATCCTTGGGAACAATGTTGATTTGATTATACCCATAGAAACCATTCATCAGAGAGAAGATTTCACTTCCAGCGCAATCATCGACAATCTGATCGACGAAGGGGGTAGGAAAGTTGTCTTTGGGACAAGCTTTGTTGATATCCCTATAATCAACGCATACATAGATTTTTCCTTGTTTCTTGTCGATCGGGACAAGATTGGAAACCCAGTCAGTGAGGGCCACCGGGTAAATAAAGTCGGCTTTGAGAAGTTTCTCGACTTCGATCTTGATAGCAGCCGCTTTATGTGGGTGAACTGGACGAAGGCATTGCTGGACGGGTTTAGCGTCGGGGTATGTCTTGATATCATGTATCACAATGTCGGGGTCGATACCTGATATTTCTTCATAGCTCCAAGAGAAGATGTCACGAAACTCTTTGAAAAGGGACGTGTAGGTAACGATTTCGTCAGAGGAACATGAAGCTCTAATATGGACATTTTCGACAACTCCAGGTTTGATGGATATGTTGAGGGGAATAGTGGGTGAGATATTGCTTAAGATCCCTTTAGAAAACACATCGTGTGTGGACTCAGGAATCATTGAGATGATGACAACGGTCGACGGGCTCGAGATCTGTTGGTAGTTCTCAATGGTATATTGCTCCAGGAAGAGGATGGAACGATGATGTCCATCATTCCAAGGGGTGTCCTCCATGACAGACATGATCATCTCGTTTGTGGGAAAAATGACACAGAAGGGATCTTGAGATAACTCACCAAGAGAGGAGGTAGAAGGGGTTGCCGATTGAGTGGCATGATAGGCATATTTGACTAGACTTAACGACATTTCATCACCGTAACAAAGATGAGCTCTAGGGTCAGGTACCATCCATGGGTCATGAGACGCAGGAATTCCATGAATCAAGGTGGAGATCATATTGATTGAAGCAATAGACGAGCGTGGAACATCGGGTGGTGGAATGGGGAAAGTACCCATTAACGAAGATTCTTTGAGAAGGCCTACACTGACGTTCTCATAACCCGGTGGGGTTTTAGCGATGAATGGTACATTGCCAGTATGGGTATCTGAGTTAAGGAAGGCTAATTGGTCAATGGTGACTACCTTCCCTTAATGTGGGAAACATACCACATGAAAAAGGGTCAACACAACTGCGCACATGGAATTGATCCAGCCACGGCCAAGCAGAAGATTGTAATCAAGAGGAGCGTCAAAGACTTCCACTTTGACTTGGACCATTTTGCCTTCTAACGTGATGGGCAATGAAGGAAGGACACTGTAGGGCTTAAAATTGGAGCCATTGAAGGCTTTGAGAGTGTTCTGGGATTCATTCAAAGAGGGAGAGCCAATGGGTTTCCAACATGTAAGAGACATAACACACGTGAAGGCACCCTCGTCGATAACAGTTCGACAAATGTTTTTGTCAGAGACAATCACTTGGATCTGGAATGCGAGTTGAGGGGGTAACCTTCGAATGTGATCTTCCAAGTCAAAAATTATTAAATTTGTATCCGTCGAGTCGATTCCACCGATAGATTTCAACAGTGTCTTCCGTTGTGTGGGACAACTTTGAAGGACTTTGAGGGATGACATTGTAGAAGGTGCTTGGGCTAGATCTTCAACAATGTTGTAGTTCTGGGCAACACGAGCATGAGGATTGAAAGCCGATTTTCGAACGACATCCTTTGGGGGGGGTCAAAGAACTGTGTCAAGGCTCGGTCGTTCGAGATGAAGAGGACCATTGGTAGGTGGAGTCACGGGAGAGGGTTGTACCAATGAAGGAGGTGGTTCATCAACCTTCTCTTTAGAGGGAGAATAATATTTGGCTCGAGTGATGAGTGTAATGTCGTTCTACTTTGAATCGCTAGTACACATCAATACATAGGATGTAGTAGAAGGTGAGGGTTGGTCATGAATGACCAATTGGGATTGTTGTTGACATAGGAAGGGTTGGGACAAAACAGTCAGAGTAGGTGGTTTTGGGGCTCCTTGAAGGAACTTAGTGACCTCAGCACGTCATGGACAATCCTTCGTGTAGTGATTGTCACCACAGATAAGACAAGGGTATCGAGGTTTGCGCTTATCCCTATTGTCAATAGGTGGAGTTTTGGTTCTCTCTACTTGAGAAGTTTTTTTTTCCTCCTTATTCTTACCCCTTCCCTTTTTGGATTTGTTTTTACCGACTGGGGTAGATTGAACTGCATTTACCTTAGAAGTATTGCCGGTGGGAGGGGTAGGAGATGGAGAATTTTGAACATTAGAAGAAGCAGGTTTGGGGTTGGTGCTTGAGGCAGAATGTGGTTGGGCATGGAATGTGCCAATCACACTGTCGGTTGCATGAGAAGCATCTAGAGTAGTTGAAGTGGCGGAAGTGGAAAGATGAAGTGCGACAGGTAGTAAGTCCTAAAGAGTACCTGTTTGTGAGTAAATGAGGTCAAGGTATTGAGCATGACTTATGGCCTACTCTTCCATGACCACTCCACCCATGGTGATGTCACGATTGATGTCATTCACAAATGATTTTGTGAACCACTCTGCCAACAACTGATCGGGGAGTTTGAGTTTGATGAGATGTCGTCTCCGTCGCCGCTCATGAATGTGATCGGATATATGAGTGGCTTTATTTTGTTTGAAATAACTCAAAATCTCGATCCCCATTTCATAAAAGATCAGTAACTGGTAGTGGGTGAGGAAGGCCATAGTTAGGGTGTTGAAGTCAGCGAAGAAACCTCGTGGTAATTCTATATACCACTTCACAGCAGAACCCGTGAGGGTTCGTTGAAAAAGACGTAAACAAATAGATTCATCCATCAACGAGTTGGATGAGCACCAGAGGTGAAAATTCATGACGTGATTGTTCAGGTCCTCTCCTGCTTTGTTGTCGAATTTAGGGATGTCCGATGGTATCTTGGTTGGCATAGCAGGCCATTGGGGAGAGTGATGAATTAGATCATTTAAAATCCTTGACAAGTCTGGGAGATCCAAAGTGGCCAAGAAGGGTAACTGTCGATTCACATGCGGGTACTGGTGGCTTTGGGGAAGAAGCCCCGTCGGCAAACCAGTAGGACAATAAGCAGTCTACATATAATGTGAAGACCTAGGTAGATTGAGTGGTGGTTTTAGAGGAAAGTAGCTCATGGGATTGTATCCTTGAATAGGGATGTGAGTTTGAGCATTCGAGCCCCAAATAGGATTGGACGTACCTGGATATGGTTGGCCTATACTAGGGAGTACCACGGATGCAGCTAGAAGCTGTTTCCCCCCAGTTGATTGAGGAGTATGTTGTATCAGATGATTCCAATACTGGGCCAAGGATGGAGGTATGTTTTGTTCGTAAGGTGGGGTCGGTGGGGTTTGTCCTCCAATTGGGGGTTGTGTTCCAATTGGGGGTTGTGTTCCAATTGGGATTTGCATTCTAATAGGAATTTTCCCGCCAAGAGAGGGTTAATTCAAACCTCCTTGGTGAAATTGTCCACCAACATGAATCTGGTAATCTGGTGTAAATGACAAAATAGTGCCACTAGGATTGATGCTGTCAGTGGAAGACAAGAAAGTCCCTCCAAAAGGGGGTTGAGGAAGTGTCAGAATGAAACCGGGAATAGATTGCCTAGAAGAAGAGGGACGACCAGGAGTACTGGATGGGGTTTGTGTAGGAGAGGTAATGGAAGCATTCAACACATGGTATCCGGGCGTTAGTGTCGGGGTGACATTGGGCGTGAGCAATGTGCCGATGGTGGATTGACTAACCACAGTAATCCCGGTGTGAATACTCGTAGTATCTGTGTAATGGACCATTTCTATAAGGATGGTCAAGATGTGGTCAGATCGTGGGGCATCCTTACCAGGAAAATAATAGGCAGTAGTAAACAGTATTGTGTCTGGGTTACAGGTTTCGGAGAGCACAGGTGAGATGGTGATTTCAACGCCTAATCCTGCACCAAAAAGGTCCCGTATAAAAATGCCTATAGACCAAAAAGGATCTTGGCCCTCTATTCCCAGAAAGGTTCCAATCAGTGATCCAGAAGACACAACAACTAAGTCTCTAGAAGAATTCACTCGCATAATCTGTCTCTCAGAATTAGGGTGAAGTCAAAATTCCTCTCAAGTATTCGTAATTCAAAAATGTTCTAGAGAGTCAGTTCGTTCCACTTGTGGCGTGGTAACGTCCTAGACTTCACTCTATTGATGAGAGCCCTTAGGTGAGCTTGTAGGTAGGGGTTGAGAAACTTCCAGATGCTTTGGAGATAAACCTTGCATTCTACGTGAATGAGGTCGAGGATCTATTGTGAATGAGTTACTTACGAAGAAAATCTTATAGTCAACTTGGGTAAACAAGCAACACGCACTAGTAAACAAAATCTAGGAAACAATACCAAGCAAATAAGACCTTCTAATTCTGAAGTCACTAGTTGGTGATGAAATCCAACATCGCAACAACGAGATGAGAAGGGGCTGGGATAGGGTGGAAAAGTTATGCTGACGACCTACTTAACGGACTTACACCCTGGTGCAAGCTCCCCCACATAATCGTGGGTATACCCTCCAAGGAGCCCGAGTGAGTTTGGCCAACGTCAATTCCAGGTACCGTGAAGACTTTCCCCTTCAAAGTCACCTTGTGTAATACCCTAGAAAGATAGGCCTCTAAGGTTACCACCGACAACAATAAATCCTGGGGGGACAGTCGACAATCTGATCCACAAGCAAGGGCAAGGTATCTAGTTGTAAATCAACTCTAGAGGATTCCACTCATCATTGTGGGTATACCTCCAAGTGACCCCCATAATATGTTCAATATCTACATCGATATCAACAAAGTAGAGTGAGTAACTCTGTCAATATCAATGCGACCTCGGGTTTGACCCTTGTGTGAGAAGGGCTTCCCAGGACAAAATGTTGTAAATGGAATTTGACACTCCTTAACACAAGATGCTATTGTGTGTTTTGTGCTTTGGAGAGCGTATCTCTCTACCTATTCCAAATCACTAGCCTAGCTAAATGTTGGTGTAATAGAGCCCTAGAAAAGAGTTACTAGTTAAATTTTACAATTGTGCAATGTTATTAAGGGTTGTTGTTACTCAAAGGAAAAGAAGATGAAACTGATGTTGTATGAGACTCTGACCCAATGATGCATAGGTAGGAATGAAATATATCAATTTTAGTTCAATGAATCCTATGTACAGGAGGGAAAGAGAAGTTCTCTGGACCAATCTTGAACTACGATACACAATTTCCTTTAAAATGCAATCGCAACGAAGCACGCAATAATAAAAATTCTCTATTGTTCCTTTTTCAATAATTTCAACATTTTCGAAGACGAAAAATTCTTTTGAAAGAAAACATTTTTCACTTTTCAAAAAGGACCTACACCATGATGGTGAAAGTGAGGAAAACCAAAAAATAATGAACAATCAATAAACAAAAACCCAAACCAATCTTTCAATGGAAACAAAAATGACAAGCAAACAAAGCTAGTAAAAATTCTCTATTGTTCCTTTTTCAATAATTTCAACAATTGATTTTCAATATTTTCAAAGATGAAAAATTATTTTGAAAGAAAACATTTTTCACTTTTCAAAAAGGACCTACACCATGATGGTGAAAGTGAGGAAAACCAAAAACTAATGAACAAGCAATAAACAAAAACCCAAACCAATCTTTCAATGGAAACAAAAATGACAAGCAAACAAAGCTAGTCTTTTCAATTACATGAGAAAAGTAATCTTCCAAATAATGAGAAAATGTGAAAGACAAAGAATCCCAACTTTCAACCGATCGTCGTCTCTTAACCAAACAAGCACTCAGATGACAAAATCAGAGAGTATATCTTTTCCAAGAAAAGTCAAGAGATGAAAGTTGAGAAAAAGATGGACAAGAAGAGCCTTTGATTTTCTAAGACTGATTGTGCACAAAATCCAAAGATAAGAAAACATCAACCAATGGTCCAAGAAGTTCTTTTCAGACACCTATACTGATCTGGGCAGCTGAACATGCAAAAATATTAAATCCAAAATTTTGAAAAGAGGGTTCATAGGCTATCAGTGTTACACAGTGCGAGAGTGGGTCATTCTCGCAGGCTAGCTTTGAGCAGAGTGCAAGAACCTCGCACTAGACCTAAAATAAAAGTGCAAACTCAAAGTATTTTCATAGGCAACTATGGGGTTCAGTGTGAGAATGTCTGAAACTAAGCAAATTTTTTGAAAAAGACAAAAAAATTGAAGGGACTTCTGGACCCCGAGGGTCTATCAGGGTGTCCTAAAGACTCAGAGATTGATAGAAATGGAGAAATGTAAGGCAAGATCAAATGGCCAAGGAAAAACACCAAAAACCACAAAGAAAACGGGTTGCATCCCCAGTGGAGTCGCCAATTTTGTTATCGGACTAATCGGTAGGTGCAAACACTAACAAATCTTCCTAGATCCACCTCGATCTAGAAATAAAGAGGATAGGACATGACTATTTCCCTAACTTATGACCATTAAATTAGCTAGTATGGAGGAACAAGGGACATACCTTTGTATCGCTTCCTAGGGTCTCTGTTGCTCTCGCTTTGCTCTGGTGCTCTCGTGAGGTCAAGACCAAGATAATACAAACCAACCAAAGTGAAGATAGCAAAATATATTCAATCGTCAACTTATGTGTATGATCAAGGAATTACACAATAAAGTAAGAATGACTTTATGGGAAAAGGAAATGCCTCTGTATCATATTAATCGAAAGTAGAAGATACAACATGATCACCTTGATGTCCCAAGCTTCCTTTCAGTGGCTATTGATTTCAACACACACACTTACTCGATTCTCATATAAAGAAGATCTGACTCCTCTTGATAGACTTGCTAGAGTCTCCAAGTTGATGTTCAAGCTAGGTCCTTCACACAATTCCTTCACCAATTCTCCAATTAATCTTGCTTAACCTTTTCCATGAGAATCCCATCAATATATAGGAGAGGATGAGATGGTTACTTGGATGAGAATGATCCCACCAAATCAGGGAAACCAGCAAAATGATAACCATTCAAATGCCAACCCATTCTCTAGAAGTTTCCCTTCTAGAACAATCGAGACTTCATCTTTTTCCAAGCTTGAGAACAAGTTCGCACCCTAGCTATATAAGACAGTGAGAGAAGTTCACACCCTAGCTGAAGGCATCCTGCGAGAATGGGTCATTCTCGCACCCTAGGATATAAGCAACCCACGAATTCTCTTCAAAAATATGTTTTCTGGGAAGAGATGAATGTCACTTTTCTCAAGAGAAAGTTCTTATTAGGAGCCTGAGTACACCATCATCAATACACCATCAAGATGACCAAAATCATGGGTAACAACAGATCCACTGCTTCCAGTAGGCATCCATGGCCTCGGCAGGGTTTCCTTTTAACCCATAGCTGAGCCTATATCCTTAATAAATACTTGAATCGTCTATTCCCAAAAAAGACCATTATCCTGGCTTGGTAGCCAGATGTTGATAATGCCACTCACCAGAGTGTAACTTAAGTGAACAAGCTAGCTCGTGATGAGACCTCGTATCCTTTGACAAAAGAAAATGTCAAATCCCATTGCCCTGATGTGGTATCCTTAGTCAGAATGTTACTTAGGTTAGTATCCTATGATCGTGGTAGGTTGGCTCATGATGAGACTCCCTATTCTTTGTGGAAATTTTTTATTACTTATCTTTATATATATATATATATATATATATATATATATATATATATATATATATATATATAATTGAATCATCTTTTCTCAAAAAAATACCATTATCCTCGTTTGGTAGCCAGATGATGATAATGCCACTCACTAGATTGTAAGTTAAGTGAACAAGTCAACTCGTGATGAGACCTCTTTTCCTTTGACAAAAGAAAATTTCAAAGGCCATTGTCCTGGTGTGGTAGCCATAGTGAGAATTTCACTTAGTTTAGTATCCTATGATCGTGGTAGGTTGGCTCGTGATGAGACCCCCTATTCTTTGTGGGAAAAAAATTTATTGCTTGTTTTTTTTTTTTCATCTATTTTTTTTTTTAGAGGTGTATTAAGGGAGGCTCATCTACTCTTTAAGAGTAAGGGATGGTGTAAGGAAGTGTAAATATGCCAAGTAAAATTGTGCTTAAAACTCTTTATAATATGAAGGAAAAATATCATTTAGGTATATTTGTATGTATATAGGGAAAACAAACAAATTATGGTGGTGACCGATTATGATCAAGGTTTAAGATATTTCGAAGAGATTAATCCAAAAACAATTTGACAAGGTATGGGAGACAATCCACAAAATAATGACAGATTGTTGTGATGACAGTTAGAAATAGTGTTGGTGAAAATTATTTGATGAAAGGTGTACCCCAAAAGGAATTTCTAGTGTTTGAACAACAATGACAGAAAGGAACGACAATAAGGAAGAACGCAGGAGGAGCAATAGTTGTTACTTTCAAAGGAACAACAAGTTACGAGAAGGAACAACAGTTGCACCAAGGAACAA
Source organism: Picea glauca (assembly GCA_000966675.3). NCBI lineage: Eukaryota > Viridiplantae > Streptophyta > Pinopsida > Pinales > Pinaceae > Picea > Picea glauca. The sequence continues at coordinate 137,452 of JZKD02S1647383.1, read as the reverse complement.
CAGTCGCGAGAAGGAACAATATTTGTTCCTTTCAATTGAACAACAATCACACAAAGGAACAATAGTTGTTCCTTTTAAATGAACAACAATCGCGTGAAGGAACAACATTTGTTCCTTTTAAATGAACAATTTTTTTTAATTTCTAACAATCTCAATGGATAATTTTGGAAACTTCCCCATGGAAACATTTCTTCTCTTGTTGAATCTAAGGTTGATTAGTCATCAACTAAATTCATTCAATTATTATGGGTCAATTTATTTCAGAATCGAGTATGGGATGGCTTGTTGATGTCATGAGTTCATTATGGTTACCCTATTACTACTGTGGATTACGACATATTCATTTTTCTATGAAAGAATGGGTCCACGTGATAGGATAAAGAAGGAGTGCGGAATAGAAAAGAGTGTTAATTGAGTTGATTATAGTTATCCTCCCCATCTCTCATAAAAATGAAAAGAAAAAGAAAAACTAATACTTAATGAAAACAATATACAGTATGTACAGTGTCAACAAAATTCATCATTTATGGAGTTTGGGTGGTTGTGTTACCTTTCTAGCCAGCCAAAATTTGAACGGTAGGATCTTTACTTACTTTCCAAAAATGGAGATCCAGAGCCATAGATGGTGCTTAAGGTGTTCGTGCCATTATCATGGACTTCCTCAATTTCATATGTTCCCAGCCACTATGTCTGTAACTTTCTTGGAAAATCGTGAAATCTGGAGTCATAGAGAAGCCCCCAATCACCCTTCTTGAATGATTTCTTCTTCACATTCTTTTTGTGCCAAGCCGCTCTTTGTTGTTGAATAACAATTTTTCACTCCACAATATATAGGCATGCTTCATCCAATTCGTTGAGTTGTTGAAGGCCTTGTTTATGTGTCGTTGTTAGATTGAGTCCAATTTCCTGGGCCATCCTTAAGGTTTTAATCTCAAACTCGATTGGGAAGATGGGTTATTTTCCATAGAGTAGGTGATATGGAGAATATATAGTGGTTTTACGCCATGTTGTTCGATAATCCAATAAGGCTTTTGGAAGCTCAATAGCCCAATTCTATCGATTTGTTGAGACAATCTTTGTCAGGATTGCCTCCAGGACCTTATTTGTGCTTTCTACTTGCCTGGTTTCCTGTGGTTGATATGGAAAGGTAACTTTGTTCTTAATATGATAATTTTCAATGGCGGTGGCGATTCTATGAGCTATAAATTTTGACCCCCCATCAATGATTACTTCCCTGGGTAGTCCATAGCGTACAAATAATTTGAACATAAATTTGATGACTACCTCTTCTGTGGAATTTGGTAGGGCTTCTGCCTCTACCCATTTAGTTGTGTAGTTTTTAGCTACTATAATATAGGCCTTCTGATTTGAATTTGGATTGAAGGGGCCGATGAAGTCTAACGCCCATCTTTCAAATGGTTCTACGACTATTTTTTATTTCAAGGGAATTTCATCATCCTGACCTGGTTTTCCCATCCATTGATAGTTGTCACAGGTCTGGACATATTCCTTTGCATCTCTAAATATTGAGGACCAATAGTAACCCATCTGTAAAATTTTGTGTCCAGTCCTGCAGTCTGCAAAATTCCCACCACAGGATTCGTTAAGTCCTATCTTTATTATGTCATATATTTCTTCATCTCGTACACATCTGTGGATCTGGAGATAAGCTCCTGTGTGGAAGAGATATACGTTGATCCAAGGGAATCATGCGCTATGTTGCACGATCAGTTTTATTTCCCTTGATGATAGATTGTCAGTAATCTTCCCTCTGCCCAATAATTTTCCACAACAACGTACCAGGGTGGCTTTGTGGTAACGACAAACAGATGCTCATCTGGAAATTGATCTTCAACTGTTAAGGAGTCATATGTTTTGGGTATGTGGGATAGGAAGTCTATGACAAGACTTTATCTCCTGGGTCGATCTTTGATGGTCATGTCAAATTCCTGCAAGAGTAATAACCACTGAGTGACCCATACATTAGTAATCGGTTTATTAGCTAGATATTTAATACCAGAATGATCAGTATACAGAATAACGGGATAGCCTATTATATAATGGAAAAATTTATTGATGACATGTATAACAACTAAAAATTTATTTTCTATTACTGTATAATTAAGTTTGGCTTGAGTAATATTATTTCTAATGCAATAAACAACGTAAGGTTTCTTGTCTTCTTCCTGTCCAAGGACGATGCCTATGGCAATATCTGATGCATCGGTGGAGATGTGAAATGGAATTTTCCAATTTGGTCCCCTCAACACTGGTGTTGTTGATATTAGCTTATTGAGTCCTGCAAATGCCACATCACACTTGTCAGACCACCGAAACACAACATTACCAGTCAGAGCATGTAAAGGTGCAACGGTTCTTGCAAAATTTTCCATAAATGTACGATAGTATCCAAAAGTACCAAGGAAAATACGTACCTCTGTTTGTGTGTGTGGTGTAGGTATATTAAGAATTAACTCTATTTTTGTTGGATCTACTCTAATTCCATCAGAAGAAATATAATTCCCTAGTACCACACCTTCTTTCATCATCATGTGACATTTTTCGTGGCTTAAACATAACCTGGTAGCAATGCATCATTCCAGTACCTTCTCCAGATTATTTAGTGCTTGGTCAAAGTCGTCACCATAAGGAGTGAAGTCATCCATGTAGACTTCAAGCTCTTTGTTGATCAGGTCGATGCATATGCTCAATATGGCCTTTTGGAATGTGGCTAGAGAGTTACATAGTCCAAAGGGAAATACTCTATATGCAAAGGTACCCCAGGGGCAGGTGAATGTATTTTTATCTTGATCTTCTGGGGTGATCTGGATCTGATTGTAGCCACTAAAATCATCTAGGAAAGAAAAGAATTTATTTCCTGCCAGATTATCCAGGACCTTATCGATGAAAGGTAAGGGGAAATGATCCTTTTGAGTGGCTTTGTAAAGTTCCCTGTAGTCAACACAGATCTTCCATTTCCCATTTTTCTTTGGGATGATCACTAATGGGGAAACCCACTGACTGTCTGAGATAGGGTATAAAAAATCTACATCCCACAACTTTTGTGAATCTTCCTTAACAATATCCCTGAGATGGGGATTCAGTCTTCTCTGCGGCTGTCGGATAAGTTGAGCATCATTTTCAATATAAATGTGATGTGTGTAGATTTGTGGATCAATACCTTTCATATCAGAATACTCCCATGCAAAAGCTTGCTGGTATTTGGAGAGGACTTGAATTAGATTTTGTTGTTGTTGTTCATATAAATTGGCATTGATGTTCAGAGACCTCCCTGGTGCAATATCGATGGATTTGTTGTTATGAACAGCTGTAGTTGGAATTTGTTGTTCCATTAAATCTTCTAGCAGGTCTCCCTATGCTTCACCGTTTAAAACAGCTTGGAGCATCTAGTAGTTTGGGTTGCTCACGGTGGATGGGCTATTAATAAACCCACTGATTACATCATCCTCTAGCTGGTTTTTAAGTCTGAGGGATTCTTTCAGCATGAGAGGGGCTCGTAAATTGGATTCCTTCCACATATTTCCTTGATTGTTTTCACGTAAATTGGAATATTTTGTAGTTCCCGCACGAGTGGAATATTGACATATAAATTCTTGAGTTCCCTTACAATGTTAAAGCTGGGATATTTGACATGTTTTTCTATCATTAATATTTCAGGGAACGAAGGGGAAGGAGTTGCATCCTTATCAGGATCCTGTGATTTGACTGTGTTTCCCCCCTGCTCAATTTCTTCTGTTATTACCATAGTCGGGGGTGTTATTGCTGGTTTCTTTTCATTCTCCCTCTCTTGAGAAATGGTATTTTATTTAGGAGAGATTATACGCCCTGATCTCAACTGGAGTTTTTTGCACCCTAGTGAGTTGGTTTTCCCTTCCTCGTTCTCCATAATTTGGACGAGTTGAGTCGGTCTAATATTAGGATTTGGGTGAGGTTGGGCTGGTAATTGGGGGCGAAATTGGGATTGAGGTTTTTTGGGCAGTTGGATTGGAGCTTACAATGTGGGTTGGGTTTGAGGGGCCATTCCCATAGTTTGATTGTTTGTCCCCATGGGGCACTGCCAATTCTGGTTCTGATTTGGGTTTTGGACAGTCGTATTGGGCCACTGTGAAGGTTAGGGGTTATTTAAATTTTTCCAGGGTAAGGTGGGATATTGTGAGTTAAGCCAGGTAGAGGTTGTAGTTGGTTGATTCTGCCAGACGGGATTTGCAGCGAATTGGTTTGGCCAAGTGGGATTTGCAAGTGGGTATTGGTGGGGCTAACATTTTTTATTAGTAAACTGTTGGCTCTACCATGCATTACCAGAATTTTTTTGTTGATTATATTGTCTAGGAAAGATAGAGGAAGGGTCTCGTAGTGTATTTGAAGGTTGGTTTTTCCATTGACGATACTAAGCCATCAGATATAATGACTTTGTTTCTTCTTCTGCTTCTCTAAAGACATCTTTCAGTACATGGAGCGATGAGCATTGTTCCGTGTCATGATCGTTGGCGTAGATAGCGCAAAACCAAACCACATCCAAAGGGAAATCCCTTGGACCATGTTTTCTTTTGCATTTGTGATAAAACATGGCCAAAGTCTGTTCTGCTTCTGTCTTTTTCTGTTTTTCCTTAAATACATCCAATTGTGTAGTCATAGTGCTCAGAATATCTATTTTGAAATTTTCTTAGAGATTACCAACTTTAGCTGGCATGACACCCCCACTTGTACTATTGTTACTTCTGGTGAGGGAAGTTTGCATTCGTGATATGGTCTGTGTGCTTCCTTGTGAGCACCTGATACACAATTGAATGATGTTATCATAAGTTTCTTGATAAATGTCACCCTTTCCCATTAGATTCAATGTTTCTACCCATTCATCTTTCATACCTTTAATAAGAGTTGACTTAAGTGCTTCACCTGGTAATGCACCATAGGCTGATCTTTGTAAATTATACTCAAATCTCTCAACATATTCTTCTAATGATTCATTTTCTTTTGCATTCATTTGAACAATTTCATCTTTTAAGTCTTTGGTTCTAAAATAGTTCTGATGTTTTGTCAAGAAGGCTTGTTACAACTCATCCCATGAGTTTATAGTTCTACCCCCTAATCCCATAAACCAGGGTAGAGCTTCTCCTTTCAAATTGGAGGGGAACAATTTTAATTTTTGGGTTTCACAGGTGTAATCATACCCTCTACATAGGACATCAAATTCAAATAAGAATGCATATGGGTCTTATGAGATCAATCCATGAAAGGTTAGAAGGTCTTGTAAGGGAATTGCCTTCATAGGGGCATTGGCAATTGGATCAACTATCAGATATTCCAATGTGGAAGTTTCTAGACGTTGTTGATTTGGTTGTGTCATTTGATCGAAAATGTGCTAGAAATTTTTAGGGATTTCTTGATCTGGGTATTTTATTCAAGGTGTTTGATTATCTGACCCTCTAGGGGATTTGATTGTACTCCCTCTATCTAGCATTTCAGGTATGCCTTCTTCCTTCTCAGGAGATTTAGGATCAAGGAGTGGTGATGGATCTGCCTTGGCAACCCCATTGGTTTCTCCTTCCCCTTCCTCCAGATTATGAGAATTTCCCTCTTATAAAGGGGTTAGAGGCGGAAGATCTGTGCTATGAAATTTTTGCTCTGTTCCTTTAGTTTTGTTGTCAATCTCAGCGTGGTTTTTAGTTGGTGAGACTACTTCCTGAGGGATTCAGGTAGATCCTTTCCTAGGTCCAACCAAATCTTGAGATTCAGCTTTTCAAATGATGTCATCTATGAAAGTGCTTCTCCCAGGGAGCACCGAGCCCTAGGATTTGGTAATTTTTGGTGGGGGTTTTGGTTTTTCAAGATCTTTCTTCTTAGTCCTACACACTTCATGCAAAAATAAATTCAAGAAAGAAAATGCCTATGCAACCTCTTAATGTGTCAGCCGGAGGTAGGCGTTGTCATAAGCATCTTACTTATTTCCCGCATAGATTCTTACCTTCTGTCTTCAATACCTCGTCCTCCAGAGGCACAATCTATGCTACCTTTGACATTCTCCCTGGCAACGACGCAAAAATGTTGATCTCTAAAGATGTCCTAAAACAACCTTACTTTTAACATTAATTTATCAACCCAAGGATTCGTCTTTTATCTCAAGAACATCAACAAAGCCTATGCGAATTTCTTGTAGAAGCTAAAATCGCATAGCTAAAGAAAACCTGAGTTTATCCATAATCAAGTTCCTCAAATGTTCATTTAAATATTCTAAGATTAAGATCTTAATTAACAGAATTGAAATCTAATTGCTAACATGTTGTGAATGAAAAGGAACTAGCTAACCTACTAAATTCATTTAACTGAAAAGAAATGATTGAATTTTAGTAAAGACTTGCATCATTGACCATTAACTAGGAATTGAATTGCTGGAAAGGAAATAGCGAACTATTCTAATAGAAAGAAACTGCAATTGTAATCTAATTGTAAGGAATAACAATCATAATTGAATGGAAAGGAACAACAATTGTAACTTTAACTCAAAGGATGGCAATTGTAACATATTCGAAAGGAACAACTAATGTGAATCTTAAGTAAAAGGAATAACGTGTATGAAAACGTGAGGAATTGTCCAGCAAAAAACTACAGTAACGGAAATTGGAATCATCAATCATTGACACTCAAGAGACATATCTATCTTCTGTATGCAAACCACATGAAATCATTAGCATGCTTATGCATTTGTCTTAACTATTGTGAAAGGGAATTGAATCGTAAAACATAAATCAAACTGATACAATTACAGCTGAAACAATAGCTCCTTTAGGTTGGGCCCTTGGTCTTTAGATGCACTGCTACGAGAAACTCAATATATAGAAATGGTGAAAACGATCAAATCTTTATGAACTTCATAGTTGGTACATCATTCACAAAAATGGCTTGTGCAGAGTAACTCTGAGTCTCAATACTTGAATGTAATTATTAGCTTGTCTTTTAGGATCTATTATCCTCTATATATACAATAATCTGAGTAAATCAAGCCATCCCGAGGATCGAAAGATCCTCAAGATTGTTTTACTATTATAAAGTTACAATATAGGAAACTGAATCATCTTTAAAATTGTTTTTGCGCCAAAAGTCCTTAATCTCCAATGGCTCACGCATTTTCAAGATCTCCTTTGTTATTTCGGTTTTGACAATATTTAACCAATCCCATAACAAAACCAAACAATTCCAACCATTTTTTAGAATTTATTCTTCATAACTTCAGTAACATCACTAGAAGACATATTAATCATTTTCTATTCTATTTATCCCTAATTAACAAAAAAGTCACTCAAGATCGCAAACTGTGTGAATAAGGAGGATGTCTGTACATTTTTCATAACCCAACAATAGCACATAATTTATGACTACCTTTATTACAATTTTATTGCCATAATGTTCCAAAATTATAATAAAAGATGACATAGTAATATTAAATGAACCTAAAATTATAACATTATATCATGAGAAAGTTAAAAAGTTATAATGTTATTACATAGTTATAATAAGTTATAATATTTTTATTATAATTTAATATTAGATATTATAAAGTTACAATTAGATTTTAGTAGTCAATTTGTTGTGGGGAAGAAGAGTTTTTAGTTCCAGTAATAAAGTAGTCTTATATATCTATTTGATGTTTGGTTTAACCGTGATCTTAAAATTGGATTATTATTATCATTTTTAAGAAAATTATTGCAATTTATTTTATTTCACTTTATAATAATTTTAATATTCACATATATCAATTACAATTTTTTATAATTATTTATGAAAAATTTATTGCAATTTATTTTATTTCACATTATAATGATTTTAATATCCACTCATATATCAATTGCAATTTGTGTTGTATTAATTATATATCATGATGATGATGTCTATAGGACCTTAAGAAAAGTAAGAGATTACTTGGATTTCCTTAAAATGTTATTTTTTTGAGTGAAAAATATGAATAAAAGTGTTTCGATATCACTAAAATTTTGATGACTTAGAAGGCTAGGAGAAATTTTGTCTCACTATAATAATTTTGATTTTAAAAGTTAGGGTTAATCATTTCTTTATAATATCTTAATTTTCTTTTATTCTCTACTTTATTATCACACCATAAATTCTCTTCATATTTGAAAATTTAAATAAAAAAATAAATTAAAATGGTTATGAACAAAAAAAATAATATATATGATAAATTTTCTAATACTAAAATTAGGAAAAAACATACTTTTATATAAAAGTAAAATTATATAGTATGTAAAAAAACATTTTTGAAATAGTGTAACAAAGACATTTTTCAAATAGAAATGGATGTTAAATATTAACATAAGCAATTCAAAATATATTTTTCAAATTTTCCTTATCATCCATATTTTCCCCAAGTTATGTATCATAAAAGAAACTAATTTCTCAAGAAATAAAAAAACCCATTCCAAGAATGCATCCAGGACACCTTCAAATCTGGAATCACAGGAAAGGTTGATTAAGATATTGTGAAATATGTCCAATGAGTTCTGGGTCTCATTTAATTGAAACTTCAAATCACATTATTGATTGAATTCTTAAACTGGTTCGTTGGTGTTAGTATACGTTTTTTTTATCAGTGATCAATCGGGTAGTATGGATAATCGATTTGACATATTTATGTATGTGGTGTGTGAGAGTTATCAGGTTACAGGCAAAGCACTTGTCCTGGAGGAAATCATCAGCTATGTGCAGTACTTAGAGAAGTAAGAAATACAAAGATAAACTGACCGTGAATGACTTAATTTGTCGATGATATGAATATATGGAAGCGTGTGAAATGAATGGTCGCCCATCGTGTGATATGAATTCTTTCCTTGAAGCTCGCATGCTGTTCCTCTTTCCGACCCTGACCTTGAAATGAATGGTCGCCCATCTACTGAGGTGAGCTGTATTTATCTACTCTGATTGTCTTGTTTTTGTAATATTTGGATATGTCTGGATGATCTTAGACATCCAATTCGGCAATTATGAACAGTGGTCAAATCGAAACAAGGTTGTGGACATTCATGGCTTCATGGTGCCCCCACAAACAGTGTACAAAAATTTAAACAGTAACCACTTAATTTTCGTTGCCATCCAAAACAGCCAAATGAATAGGTTTGTATCATGATTAATGTCGGTGCTCAATGAAACGTTCTGTATTGTTATTAGGAGCATAGGTTTGTATGAACTTGGATTTCATAGTATTTAGAGGAATAAAAGGAAATATAGATATTTTTTTATAATTTTTTTTATATAATTTTATAATTATGGTGATTTAAGATTTTTATTTATTATTATTTTTTCAATTTAATTTGATTTATAAAAAAATAACATATTTATTTAAATCTTAAATATTTTTCTAACATTTAAAATTGTAATTGGATATTTTATTATTTTTTAGGACTTCACAAAACATTTCAAAATACATTTTTCATATTTTCTTATTTTTTATATAGAATAGATAACTAAAATAATAATAATATATACATCCATAATATGTATCATACCATAAAGTAATTATGCAAAAGCCCCATTCCACCATATAGAACACCAAATCTAGAATCATGGAAAATGTTGATGAACAAATTCTCATATATGACCATTGAGTTCTTCAATTATCTTTGAGAGCCACATTGGAGATGGAAGCCTAATTTCCACCTCTCTCTCTCTCTCTCTCTCTCTCTCTCTCTCTCTCTCTCTCTATATATATATATATATATATCTTATAATGGCTCTCTGAGACAATTGAAGAATTCAATGGTCATATCTAGAAATATATATGACGAAAATAAATTCTTTTGAAACTTATGATCTTATTGAAGATTTCTTCCATCAAAGGTTGAAGAGAAAAAATTCTCAAAGTATATTATTTTTTCATCCACTTAATGACAAGCAAAGAATATCCAAATACTTATAGCTTGTTGCCTCCATGTTCTACCACCAAAGTCATGGACAATTTTAGGGCCATTACTTCGGGATAATTATTAGATCCAAGTCCAACTCCTTCTATGAATCTAAGAGACTAAGAATCAATCAGAAGCAATATGATCTAGAACCTCCTAGTGAAGGATTTCATTGTGAGGTTCCATAAAAAAAAATGAAGGATTTAAACCTTGAGTAGAAGACTAGATAGGGAATATAAGTCTATTGTCAAATACGCTTTCGTTCCTTCCAAGCCATATACCCCAAGAAACTATGAAAGATAAATCTCTAAAAAAATTTACATTTTCATTTTCACGGCAGCTTCTCAATCCTTATTCAATAGATTCCACTCACCATAATCCCTTAAACCAATTGAAGCCTCACCTTCATTCCAAACCTACTTTGAATATGCATAGAGAATAATAAGATGACAGTTTACTTCCCCACTTGATTTCCATGGTATACAACATCCTTACCTTGAGTATTTCTTTTATTTTTTGAAGATTGTCTCAATTTAAGGTTTTTTTATTTAGAAATAAACACATAAATATATGGGATTTAGAAGGGAAGTTAACCCTCCAAACTGATTTCGACTTCCACATTTGCATCCCCCCTTCACCATGTGAATGTAAATATTTATATCCACCATTGGCTATATAAAAACAATGAGTATTTACATCCGAGAGTTTCCTATACTTACTTGATTATAACATGGTTGGGCTAAAGTTTTGCAAAGAAATTTTCTCAAAGGATGGCTTCCTTTGATCTAAGGCCCTCAGATTTCTAGCATGTAACCATCCTTGGTTTCATATTGTGAACATCTCTCAATTAACGATTTTATTTAGATTGTACATATCTCTATAACTTAGGAGATGACTTATACGATATGGAAGCCTACAATCCTCTCTACAACCAATCCAAGGATCCTTCCCTACTTTCACCCTGACCCATTAGCAAATTTCCACACCAACCAATTCCCCACTAAAGGAAAGGCTAATTCCACAACTTTCCATATGACAAAGATATTCTCAATTTTTTTCATAGGCTTTCTGAATCCAATCTTCCATACTGGATCAAAGTCTATGTACCTCTCCTTCACCACTTGACACCATGATTGTTTCCCTTGAATGAGTTTGCATACACTATTGGCTTCCAGAACTCTTGAGAAGAAGAAGATATTATTGTGCCCCCATACCCCCATGTCTTTTCGGACTATCCTTTTCCAATTGATCAAAGGAATCCTCCTCCTTTCACAACATCCAAACTAAATAAATATGGATCTTATTTTTCTAATAACCTCCAAATAACCTATGAGAATCCATGATAATGACATCCAGTATATAGGTATGGCTTCTAAAACTGCTTTTACTAGCATCCTACTACCTCCTCTTGATAGTCATTGATTGCACAATACATTTAATCTTTTTTCCATCTTTTGGATCACCCAGTTCCAATCCCTTTTCAAATAATCATTTGGTTTTGAGTAAAAACCAAAGTATTTTAGTTCAATCTCCAACTTTCACTAATGAAATGTAAAATATTGTAGAATTCATACTTTATTGCAAGTTTATATTCCCATTGTAAAAGAAATAGTGAATTTTTCTAGGTTAATTTACATAGCTATAGCCAAACAATTTAAGTCCATAATCTCATTTCATGTATTAGCATATCTCTTGGTTCCATCACAAAATATTATTATATTGTCACAAATAAAAGATTAGATAAAAAAGTGCATTTGTAAATTTTTATTCATTTAAAACCTATGAATCTTTTTTAATCCCTACTTAATGCTTCTGCAAATTAGGAAAAGTAAGAGAGATAGGGAGCATCCTTTCCTTAACCCCTTTCATTCTTGAAGAACTCAAAATCTTATGCATTTATCAACACATCAAAATAAACTAGATTGTAACATAATTCATAACCCAAGAAACAAAAGGGACACACAATCCTAGTTGTATAAGCATTGACGTCAAGTACAATTGACTAACCCCGTCATATGCTTTTGAAAGATCGAAATTAATCACTATAGATTTTAATTTTTTAATTTTTATTATATGGAGTTCTTCTTGGGCTACCCCAACAACTTCATGGTTTTTCCTACCTTATAAGAAACCAAGTTGTTGATTGGATATGGAATTTTACAAAAGTCTTTTCACCCTTTTGGTATGACCTTTGCTATGGTTTATAGGTACAATTGCATAGAAAAAACAAACTGAACTTATCAAAAACATATATGCATTATCGAACATTGGAATTAAATCCATAAATCTTGTATTGAAATCTCCTAGAATCCTTCAAGGTATCCTTGATTTTTCCATGACTCTTCTTAGTCATCTACAATTTGATAAAAAAAAAGTAGGTAGCATTCTACGAGAATTTCATCAAGAATGGGGCTTTTATCATTATGAAAGCTAGGCAAGACTTCCAATAACTCCTCTTTATCAAACTTCTCCATGAGAATTTGATTAAGTTTCTGCAATTACAACCCTTCCTTTTGCCTTATAAATATTACCCTAGAAATTTACTCCCTCCATTGCATTAACCCTAAAAATCATAGCCATCAAAAATCTAGCATCTCAATCTTCTAGATTGAATTGATGCATTTCCTATGATTGACATGCCAATGAAAAAATTTAGTGTTCTAATCTCAAGCCAAGAGCCATAAATATCTAATATTTAGTCTCCACTTGGATTCTTTCTTAAATAGAATTTCCTTTTTTCCTCTAGCACTTTTACCTACACTTGATTCTACTAAAATAAAACCAAAGCCGTCAATGCTATACAAGTCCTTTAATTTCCATTGAACTTCAATTAATACTCTATCATCCTTAGCCTTTTTAGCTACTAGTAATTCAATTGATTTCCATTTTTTCCTTTTTAAATTATTTACAAGATATTGAGTAGTCGATTCTCTAACTAAGCCATGAAAAGGGACCCATGCCTCCTTAATCTTGTTGACAAATTCTTCATACTATAATAAACCTAGGTTAAATTTGAAAGGGACCAAAAATATTATGTATGCAAGCAGTAGTTCCATCAACACTAGGAAAAGTTTTGATTCCCTCCCACAACTAATGCATTGCATAAACCTTATTGATTCCTCCAACGAAGACTTGAATATTCGAAACATGCCCGACCTTCCTCTAGATGGGAGATAGTTTTGAGGTTCAATTTGAATCATACCAAAATCAAACTTCTCGAGGAGAATTTGATTAAGTTTCTGCAATTACAACCCTTCATTTCGCCTTATAAATATTACCCTAGAAATTTACTCCCTCCTTTGCAATAACTTTAAAAATTATAGCCATCGAACCATCTAACCTCTCAATGTTATAGATTGAATTGATGCATTTCCTGTGACTGGCATGCCAATGAAAAATTTTAGTGTTCTAATCATGAGCCAAGAGCCATAAATATCTACTCTTTAGTCTCCACTTGGATTCTTTCTTAAATAGAAGTTCCTTTTTTTTCCTCTAGCATTTTTACCTACACTTGATTCTACTATAATAAATCCAAAGCCATCGATACTATACAAGTCCTTTAATTTTCATTGAACTTCAATTAATACTCTATCATTCTTAGCCTTTTTAGCTACTAGTAATTCAATTGATTTCCATTTTTTCCTTTTTAAATTATTTACAAGATATTAAGTAGTTGATTCTCTAACTAAGCCATGAAAAGGGACCCATGCCTCCTTAATCTTGTTGACAAATTCTTCATACTATAGTAAACCTAGATTAAATTTGAAAGGGACCAAAAATATTTTGTATGCAAGCACTAGTTCCATCAACACTAGGAGAAGTTTTGATTCCCTCCCACAACTAATGCATTGCATAAACCTTATTGATTCCTCCAACGAAGACTTGAATATTCGAAACATGCTTGAACTTCCTCTAGATGGAAGATAGTTTTGAGGTTCAATTTGAATCATACCAAAATCCTTAAATATTTTAAAAGCTAACCCCAATATAAGATCTACACATGCCATGGGAGTCAACCCCAGATCCTGAATGCTATGAGAGGGAAATTTAAATCTTTATACATCCATCCCTAGTTTAATACCTTCTTCAAACATAAAACTCTATCATTAAGATATATATATATATATTCAAAACTATGATTTCTTTACCCAAAGACTTGAGAGTACAAAATTATTGCTAAACGAGGGGAAAATGACTAATTGTGAGAGAAATTTACTGTTCTCTCTTTCCACCCATGGATAAGTCTCTTGGATCTACCCTCCACACAGTTCAGTTTGCGCGAGTAACCTGATCGCTGCCTCTACTTCTTGCGGAGGGGTTTAACTATCAAGGTCTCCTTCCAAGGGTTTTTCTGTCATTGGCCTTTTTAACCCGCTCCTTTGTCCAACTACGTTTTTATTTTTTGAGACGTTTTTCTATTACCATAGTTTAAAATCTAGTGTGAAATTTTGAAATATGGTTGGAATTTTTTTATTACTTTAGTTTAAAATCTAGTGTGAAATTTTGAAATATAGTTGGAATTGTAGATTTAATGGTTGAAATTACATATTATATAGATGTCATATAATTCTTAACATACTAAATCCACTCATTTATTTTTTAAATAATGTGATTTGCAATTTCACTAACACTAAACCACCAAATGTACATAAACATGACACTTTGCTCATCAAGGGTACACCGTACACCTGTATGGTCCAGCAACTGCTCATATTCCTTTTCACCATGTTTTAAAATCTAACTTTCAACTAACCCTGCCCTTATATCAATCCCTACAATATTACAGTGAGGGTCATCGGACTTTAATCTCACCATGAACTAGGATTACCGGGCCTCTATACCTTTTAACACACTTCCAATGCTTGCTAGAGCCACTAGCCTCCACCCCTTTCACAGATACCTTCAGAGACTCTCTGCCTACCCCCAGAACTGGATTAACAGAATGAAACAAACTAGGGTTTTCAACCGCAGGGTCTAACCAGCTACCGCAAATGGTTTTTAAATGTAGAGCTGAGCTTATGAAACCCTGGATGGAGTCCTCAAAACTGCGTGCGTTGAGGAACTGCTCGATTCCGCCCACCGCTTCAGATAGAATAGTTCGCAAGCTTTCCAGAACAATAGAATGTGAAGAAACCCGAATCTAGGGATCATCCATCTCCAAGAAATGACAAGATAGGGATGCCTGACCTGAATTAGCACTGACATTAAGTCGACCCTTTCAATCAGGGTCGACCTAATGTCTCTCACACCACATAAAAAGATGTAAATCTCTCACACCACATAAATATCTCATTCGATGATCCATACCACCCGCTTAAATCAACGAACCAATGTACGAATTCAATCAATAATGTGATTTGAACTTTCAATTAAATGAAACCAAGAAGTACGATTATGTATACCTTGTTGCAGCCTGGAACAAGCTCCAGCAGAACTTTCTTTCGCTCGCTGATTTTCTCCCTTCTGACCTGCAATGGATAAAGATTTAATGGAGACAATCTACTACGTTGGTATTGAGCTAAATCGTTAGTGTGATATGCATATATTTACCCTTTCTGCAAGGCTATGACTGTTGGTAGCCTGACCTCTTCGTGCTCTCAGGTGGATGTAATCCTTTTGACCGTCAGCCTTGACAATACGGAGAGGCATCTCAGGAGGGTCAGTCCTGATAACATCTAATTTAGTGTTCGACTTCTTTTCATGACTTTTGCAAGCGCTAGAACTTTGTGAACATTTGCATCCTCCCCTCTTGGACTTCTGCAGCAAAATATGGAGAGGCTGACTACTGTTGGTAGTCAGCCTTGACAATACGGAGAGGCATTTCAGGAGGGTCAGTCCTTATAACATCTAATTTAGTGTTCGACTTATTTTTCATTCACTGTGCTTTCAGTCTCCGGATACACCGCCCTTTCACCATTATCGACACCAAAAGATGGACCATAGAGTGGTTAATAATAATGCGATCGATGACTTCCTGTAATCCGAAAGATTCGATAGTTGACTCGTACCAAGACATTAGTGCCTCCTCAGAGCTGATAACTCCGTACTCGCGACAAAACTCGATGCTTACTAACATCGTACTGATCGGCTCCCTAATCCCAACGGAGTCCATAATCAAAGCGTCGTAAAGACCAGAAAAGGCCGCCATTGATATCTAATTTCTCAAAACGAATGAATAGAAACACGTGAACAATAGTAACAATAATAGTAATTTCATTAACCGCTGATCATACAGCAGAAATCCTAGAATAATTTTTTCAGAAATGGAGAGGTGCGACACCTGCACAAGGCTGACATGTAGCTCTTTCTGGCAAGTTTTATATAAATTATTGCGAGAATGGAAAACTAATACAGGGAGGTACCTTGCAAGAAGCGCAAATAATTGCATCGCTGTAAAACGACTTGTTCTTACAATTGTACTTTCGTGTTTGTCGAAAACATTTCTCATGTGGCCCACTGCTGGGAGACACCAAATGTCATACGTCTAGTCTTGTCATTGTGTCCACGGAAAAGTCGAGACCAGTGACCGAGACTCTATGTCTCATAATAAGATATTTGAAGTGAAAGGTCAGATTTCAATTTGAAGAGATAGTGTTGGGTTTAACTTTTTTTTTTATGCTTTAAGACAAATATTACTTTTTATTAGAAAGACAAGTTTCACTTTTGGACCAAATAATTGTTTAATTAAAATAAAATTAGTGCATATACTAAATTTAATGATTATATAATTCTTTACAAATTTCATTTTTCTCAATTTAATTTATTACAAATGTGTTGTGTTAGGCAGCTAAGCATAGAAAATATAACAGAGCATAAATTAAGCAAGATCAAATTTGCATAAAACCAAGCAAGTGACACATTGATTTATGTGGAAACTCAAATCGGGAAAAAACCACGGGCAATGATTATCCGTCTTTTGTTATTCAAGGGAGAACTACAATAGCCTTCATAGGCATACAATCATCCTCTCCTCAAACATCCAGTGCTCTCTAGCTCACATTGTATTCTACCTCTATGGGCATGCTTGTATATATATCATCTATCACTCAGTTACACAGACTTATCATGAATCGATCACAAAGTTACACGAACAGTTCATAAGTAGATTGCATACATGTGCATGTGTGTTTGTATCTGCATGTGCATTTGCATGTGACCACATGAGAAAATTCATTGGCATGTTTCCAACAATCTCCACCTTGACAAAAATTTATTTGATATATCATGCCCTTAACTAATTCATCACTTTTTCTGCGAACCAAGAGAATCCAGACACCACTGTATCTTCTCTAACAAAACTGGTTTCGTAAACATATCTACAAAATTTACTTTTGTATGGACCTTTTCCAGAGCCACTCCACCTTCATCAACAATCTGTCTTAAAATGGTACTTGACAGAAATATGCTTCGTCTTACTATGATAAGCAGGATTTCTAGCCAAATGAATAGCAATTTCACTATCGCAAAATACTTTCACTTTGTCCTGCATCCTTCCAAACTCGCCCCATAAAACCTATAACCAAATTGCATCATTGCATGCATGTGAAGAAGCCATATACTTAGCCTCTATAGTTGATAAAGAGACTGCATTTTGAAGCTTTGACATCCAACTAATAGGTCTTCCTGCAAGAGTAAAGACATACCCTGAAGTGGATCTCCCTTTTTCCAAGTCACCTGCAAAATTTGAATCTACATAACCGCAAACTGAATCTATGGAACCATCATAGGTGATAGAATAACTACTTGTGCCTATAAGATATCAAAGCACCCATTTCACTACTTCCCAATACTCTTTTCCTGGATTTTTCATGTATTGACTGACAACACCAATTGCATGTGAAATATCTGGTCTAGTACTCACCATCGCATACGTCAAACTTCCCACTACATTGGCATATGGTACACGAGACATATAATCATTTTCTTCGTCATTACTAGGAAATAAACCTAAAGAAATCTTAAATTGGGAAGCCAAAGGGATGTTTCACACTATTCATACTGAATCTCATAAGTATTTTCTCCACATGTTCTATTGACATAACCACAACTTACCATTTTTCTTCTCTCTATGTATCTCCATGCCTAAGATTTGTTTTGTTGCTCCTAGATCCTTCATATCAAACACCCTAGTCAACTGAGCCTTTAACCTGTTGATATCAATGAAGCTTTTGCTTGCCACAAGCATATCGTCAACACAAAACACCAAAATAATGAACATGCCATTTTCCAAATTTTTAATGTAAACACAATGATCATATTCTCTCCTTCTAAAATTTAGGCTCACCATGAAGGAATCAAACTTCTTGTACCATTGTCTATGAGGCTATCTCAGGCCATACAATGACTTCTTGAGTTTGCAAACAAACATTTTATTGCGATCTTGAACAAACCCTTCTGGTTGTTCCACAAATATATCATCATCTAAATCTCCATGTAGAAACGTTGTTTTAACATCTAGCCGCTCTAACTCAAGATCAAGTAAATCAACTAGTGCTAACAAAACATGAACTGAAACAAGCTTCACAACTGGTAAAAAGATCTCATGAAAATAAATACCTTCCTTTTGAGAATACCCTTTTTCTACCAGTCTTGCTTTATACCTTTCGACTTTATCATCAACACCCTTTTTCACTTTGTAGACCCACTTGCAGTTGACAACCTTCCTGTCCTTCGAAAGTTCTACCAGGTCCCATGTTTTATTCTATCTAAGCCATCCATTTCTTCTTTCATAGCTTTCTTCCATTGAGCATTTTCAGATACCTTAATTGCTTCCTGAAAAAACTAGGTTCTCCATCAACATAAACCAAAGCCACAATTGAAACATAATCGTCATACCTTGTAAAAGGATTCCTAACCCGTGATGATCTCCTTAGAGATGGTTGAGGCATATCCTCATTTTCCTGGATATTTTCTACATCTTCATCTTCTTCTTCTTTTTCTTCTTGAACTTCTCCATGCTCCTGCCTTCCTGGAGATGGTTGAGTTTTCAACTGAATTTGTTGAATTTGTGGTACCTGTTCTTGTCTCACTTCAACATCTACCAATTTTGATTTTAAGAGTGAGGATTCATCAAATACTACATCTCTTCTTATGATGAGTTTGTGGGAAGTAGGATCCCACAGTCTGTACCCCTTAACTCCATCACCATAACCAAAAAAGACATATTTCTTTGATCTAGGATATAACTTAGAACGATGATCTTTAGAAATAAGAGCATAAGCATCACAACCAAATATTCTCAGATTTGAAAAATCAAATGAATGGCCTGTCCATACATCTTCTGGAATCTTACAGTTTATTGCAGTTGATGGCGACCGATTTATTAGATATCATGTTGTAAGAACTGCTTCTTCCCACAATTCTTGCGACATCTTGGCATTACTGAGCATGCTCCTTGCTCTTTCTAGATGAGTCATATTCATGCGTTCAGCAAGACCATTCTTGTGAGAAGTATAAACCGTGGTATTGTGTCTCTCGATCTAAGCTTCCTTACAATAGTTCTCAAATTCCATAGATGTGAACTCACCTCCATTATTTGTCCTTAAACACTTGATTAACCCGACAATGTTTTTTTCAACCAAAGCTCTGAATTGCTTAAAAGTAATAAATACATCAACTTTTATCTTATGTAAATAGACCCAAACCTTTCTAGAGTAATCATCTATAAATGTCACATAATATGATGATCCTCCAAAATAAATTGTAGGGGATGGTCCCCAAACATCTGAATGAATGTAGTTAAGGATACCTTTGCTTATATTCCTTCCCTCTTTAAACTTTTGTCTACAATGTTTTCCAAAAAAACAATACTTGCAGAAATTCAAATTCAAAAACTTCAAACTTAGAAGTGACTTATGATCAACCAGTACCTTAAGCCCTTTCTCGCTCATATGACCCAAACTTTGATGCAATAAATGAACAGAGTCACTTGTATCTTCATATGCTACCACTATTTGATTTACTTTTATCCTTCATTCAAGCTGAGAAAGGTTGCATATCCTCTTTCCTTTCATGACTACCAAGATGCCTTTGGACACCTTCAATGCTCCACCTTGAGTTGTACACCTGTAACTAGAAGAATCTATAACCCCCAAAGATACCAAGTTATTTCTTAGTTCGGTTACATGTCTTACATCTGCTAATGTTCTTACAGAACCATCATGCATTCTAATCTGAACAATACCAACTCCAACAATTTTACAAGAAAAATCATTTCCCATAAAAACAACACCATCATCAATAGATTGGTAAGTTGAAAACCAATTTCTATGAAGACACATGTGACTGGACACACTAGAATCTAACAACCAATGTTGATGTTGAAGTGAAACATCACAAGTAGAAAATACCTCATCAACCTTACCTGAACTTGAACCTGAACTTGTTTAAGCTACATTAGCTTTGTTTACTTATTTTGTGGACTCATCCTTAGCTGCATTATTTCTTTTCCAGCAATCCTTATTGAGATACCTAGATTTTCCACAAAACCAACATTTCTTCTTAACCTTCTTGCCCTTTGATTTAGACCTTGATGTACCCCTCTCACTTTTCCCTCTTTCTGTAGATCGGATTCTGACCACCATTGCTTCTGTTGTAGAGTTTTCCTTATTGGATTTCTTCCTCATTTCCTCACACAACAGAGCTCCCACAACAGTGTCCTAATCAATGGAATTTGTTGTATTAAACCACATAGTTGTGACCATATGATCCCAAGACTCAGGCAATGAACACAGTAGCATAATAGCCTTGTCTTCATCATCGAACATTACTTCCATAGCAGTTAATTGAGAAATGAGAGTATTGAAGACATTCAAGTGATCAACACTTTCTATACCTTCTTTCATTCACAAACTGTACAACTGCCTCTTTAATAAGATTATGTTTGACATGTTCTTTTTCATATACAGACTCTCCAGTTTGGTCCACAAACCTGCTGTTATGATCTCTTCAACGATGTTAAAAAATACCTCATCTGCTAGACATAGATGAACAATATTGAGGGCCTTTGTATCTAGATCCTCCCAGTCCTCGCTTGTCATGCTTGCTGGTTTCTTTGACCTTCTAGCCAAGGTATTTTTAATCCTTCTTGCACAAGAAGATCCTGCATCTTGAGCTTTCATAGCGCAAAACTATTCTTACCACTGAACTTTTCAATCTCAAACTTCGAACTTTACACTTTCGCCATTAGCAAAAACAAAATCAAAAACACTGCTTATAAAAATGAGCCTTTTTATATTAGAGGAATATTATTATATTTAAGATTAAACCCCAAAAACCATAACCCCTTCCACCCTTTTACCTTTTTATTATATAAAAAAGAAAAGAACGTTTTAAGAAAGAATCAGCTCCATGATTTAATAATCAAATCTCCTTATACCATGCGAACCTTATAATAAGACAAACACCTTCACCTTTAATTTTTTTACACCACTTGAATACTCTTCCAAAAACTGCTTCATACCATGCGAATTTATGGTTTTTAAGATCGCCGCACCCTGTTGAATTGACCACCTGTGACAATTAGGATATAGTTACATTGTGTTAATAGGTAGCCTGCGATGATTTGCACTCAAATTGTTGCACCGTGTTAAATTTTTGCCTGCGACAACGACGCTCTGTGTCTAATGTTCTACCTGCGATGATGTCGCAATCTCTACTATGTATGGCTCACGAAGATTTCAAACTTTTTGGAAATTTCGTAGGTTTGCGTGTTGTCATCGCACTATCCCACAGGGCTGACCTGCGACGATGTAATAAAAATCATTCTCGACTCTCCACTTCCACTTCACTCAACTCGGCTCGTCTCTTCGATCCAACGATCAAATTATTTTCTTCTTCTCTCTCTGCTCCTTCAACTCTAAGCTCCGATACCACTTTTTACGCAGTGGAAGCAAAACATAGGAAATATAACATAGCATAATCTAAGCAAGATCAAATACGCATAAAACCAATCACATCAGTCATACACTTGACATAGAGATTTATGTGGAAACCCAAATCTAGAAAAACCCATGGGCAATGATTATCGGTCTTCTGTTATTCAAAGGAGAACTACAATAGTCTTCATAGACATACAATCGTCCTCTCCTCACAAACTCACTGTTCTCTAGCTCGCATTGTATTCTACCTCTATGGGTATGCTCGTATATATAACATCTATCACTGAGTTGCACAGACTGATCATGAATCCACCACATAGTTACACAAACAATTCATAAATAGATTTCATGCATGTGCATGTGTGTCTTCATTTGCATGTAACCGCATGAAAAAATGCGTTGACATGTTTTCAACAACATTTATTTAAGTTGTAAATATTTCTCATTATTTTAAATGATATAAAAATATAGATTTAAATGATATAATGAATGCTATAAAAATATAGATTTAAATGATATAATGACTGAAATGGACATAATTATTCTCAGCGTCAGCTATGTGCAATGCCTTACTAGGATGGTGTTGTTTTTAATAAGGTTGATCAACGGTTTAATTGAAACTTTCGAAGTTAATGCTACTTCTCTTTCTTGTAAATTAAATCCATGGAACCTTCTTCAGCCCATTAAGATTATTTGTTACATTATATATTTTGGTAGAGGATAAACAATAAGCAATAACACACTCAAGTTTTATGGCTTTGAATATGAGCATGACGATTTTTTCTTCCTCTTCAAGCTCACATATTTTGGACATGTCTTCAAGCTCACATATTTCGGACACGTCTTTTTGTCCTTATATGTAAATGTATTTCTTTTTTCATACGTGCTTTTAAAATTGTAAGGGAATATCTCATTACACATTGCATTGTTTTTCGTTTTAAAATTTTACCTTTATTTATAAAAATAAAATTACAGATTACATATCTTGATCAGTTGATGAACATATTGTTAGATAGTACCACTGAGTTGTTCAATTATAGCCACTAGCCCGATCTAATCTTTCCTTTGACATATCATTAGTTGTTTAACTCTCCTCTATATACGATGAAAAAACATGTCATCAAAATCTATGAACCTATCAAAGATTTCTTCCACTAAAAGATGAAGAGTAAAAAATTGGAAGTATATTCTCTTTTCACCTACTTTGTGATTTGTTGACTCCACGTGCTGTTGCCAAAGTGATGGATAAATTTAGGCCATTATCTTGTGATTTGTTGACTCCACGCGCTGTTGCCAAAGTGATGGATAAATTTAGGCCATTATCTCTCCATAATTATTAGGTCCAAGTCCAATTCCTCTTTTGACTCTAAGAGAGTGAAAGTCATTTATAAATAATATTCCTTTATCTCATCTTATTTAAGGATTTTTTTTGTGATTTCTATATGAGGTTTTATAAAAAAGAAAAAACTAAGAATATTGAATTATGACTTAAATATAAATTCATCAACAATTTGATTTTATTTGTTTGAAAATCACTAAGATATTGAAATCTTTAGTAGTATATGAATAGGGGATAGAAGCTTATTGTCAAATATGATTGCATTCCTTTCAATCCATATAACCCAATAAATTATGAAAGGTAAAGTTTTTTTTTTTATTTTATTTTAGATTTTAGAATCTTATTGTCAAATATGATTGCATTTCTTTCCAGCCATATAACCCAATAAATTATGAAAGGTAAAGCTTAAGTTTTTTTTTAAGATTTTCATTTTTACTCTATATTCTCAATCTTTCTTTTTTGAATTCCCCTTTCATATTTTTTAGTTACTGAAATCTTCAACCTCATTTTAAAATTGTTTTTCAATATGTACATAATATCTTCAACTTCATTTTAAAACCGTTTTTTAATATGTATAAAATACAATAAGATCAAAATTTGTTTCCCACTTGATTTGCAGAGTATACTAGATTTGTTTCACAATTTATTTTGTGGAGGTTGTCCCAAGTTAAAGCTCCAATGTTATTTCATAATATGCACATGAATATACAAGAATTCTAATGGCATTTGAACCTCCAAAATTTTATCCACCACCACATCTCCATCCCAACTTCACCATACGAATATAACCACTTATATCCATCTCTGGTTGTTTACAAACAATGAGAGATTTATAGACCAACATATTTTCTTCTTTCTTATTTCTAACATGATCGGACTTAAGTTTTGCAATGAAAATTTCTAACCATTTTTGGTTACATATTGTGGACATCTTTGAATTCATTATTTGATTTAGTTCACACATACGTCAATTCCTACGGAGACAAATTATATGATATGGCACATTGTGATCCTCCTTACAACCAATCCAATGACCCTCCCCTACTTTAAACTTTGACCAACTACCAAATTTTTACACCAACCAATTTTAGAGGAAAGGAAAGGGGAATACCACAACATTCATATGACATAAACATTCTAAAATTTCTTACTAGGGTTTCTTATCCCATCTTTCATACCATCAAGCTATATATACTTCTCTAACACCACTCGACACCATAGTCCTTTCCCACACCATGCTCCTTTCCCTCGAATGATTCTCCATGCACTCTTGGATGCAAGGGGTCTTGAGAAGAAGAATATATTATTACACCCCCATCCTCTCATGTATTTTGGGACAACTATCCTTTTCCAATTGACAAGATGGATCCCTCTTTTCATAGTATTCAAACCAAATTAATATGAAAATGAATTTTCTAATAATTTCTAGAGTACTTTTGGGAATCCATGATAGTGACATCCAATATATATTTATGGTTTCTAAAACTACTTTTACTAGCATTGAGAGACATCGATCAACTAGATGAAATCCCTTTTTAAATATTCATTTGGTTTTGAGGAAATTCTAGGGTACTTTAGTCCATCCTCCAACTTTGACTCATGAAATGGAAACTACTGTGAAAAGTATACTTTATTTCCTCGATATTCACAAAGAGGAAATAGTGGATTTTTCCATATTAAACTACATACATATATCCAAACAGTATAAGTCCATAATCTCCTTTATCATATTAGTATTAGTTCCATCACAAAACATTAGTATATCGTCATCATATACAAGATTAGATAAAGAAGTGGATCTATTTTTTGCCTCCCTATTTAATGATTTTGTAACAATTAGGGAAAGTAGGGGAGCTAACGATTTTGAAACAATTATGAAAGGTGGGGGAGATAGGGGAAACCCTACCTTAACCCCTTTCAGTCTTGAAAAACTCAAAAGATGATCAATTTATCAACAATCAAAAGAAATAGTTGTAACTAGTTGATATAAGCCATTGACTCCATTAGTTTGAAAATGGAGGTACAATTTTGACAACCTAACGAGACAACCAACCTAGGGACTTTAACTTATTGACTATTAAATTAAATAAAAATCAAAAAATATTAATTAAATAAAATCAAAAATATATAATGAAAAATATTTCTTGAACTTTTCTCAGATATTTAATATCTTAATATGACCAATAATTAAATAGTTAATCAACATAAAATACATCTTATAGTTTAAATAAATATAAAGATGGCATGGACATAGTTACTTATGTCATGCTAGAAATACATACATAACTATAACTATCATTCAGTCAAATAAAATCCATTACATAACAATATTTGATATTAATGTTACATACAATCTATGATTGGAGCTAGCTGATTTATTAATATTATTTGATATATCATTAAATATATGGCCATTGGCTACAATTTCTTAATGCAACGATTCCATAAAATTGTTTGATGTCATTGACCATATCCATGCATGGTTTCAATTTATGAATATAGCTAGTGCACAAACAATTTCATTTGTTTCACATAAGCTCACTTTTTTCGTTGTAAATTAAATGTTGATTTAAAACAAAAATTTCTCTTATGTTGATGTATGCATGACTAAAGAACTTCTAAACTGATATGATTATACCCTTTTCTCTCCATCACAACATTCAACCTTTCTAAAATAGAAAATAAGTGACATAAAAAAAAAAACCAATAGCAATGACAAACTCACAGAACACACATAGAAGTAAGATAACCATCACAATCCTCAAAAACCTTTCATAAAAAAGCCTTTGTGGTGGGTACAAAGAGACCAATGAATTAAAAACTCACATCATGCATATATAGGTCACAAGACAAAATGAAAAAGCATCCAAAAACCCTATCTGCATCAAACCACAAAAAGTATGAAAACAAAATCCGCTCTCTCTAACGAAATATTCTCTCCATCACAAAATTTAACCTTTCTAAAATAAAAAATAAGTGACATAAAAAAACAAATCAATAGCAATGACAAACTAACATAACACACATAGAAGTAAGATGGCCATCATAATCCTCAAAAACCTATCATAAAAAAGCCTTTGTGGTGGGTACAAAGAGACCACTAAATTAAAAACTCACATCATGAATGTATAGGTCACAAGACAAAATGAAAAAGCATCCAAAAACCTTATCTGCATCAAACCACAGAACGCATGAAAACAAAATGCGCTTTCTCTAACGAAATATTCTCTCCATTACAACATTCTACCTTTCTAAAATAGAAAAGAAGTGACATCAAAAAACAAACCAATAGCAATGACAAACTGACATAACACACATAGAAGTAAGATGACCATCACAATCTTCAAAAACCTATCATAAAAAATCCTTTGTGGTGGGTACTAAGAGACCACTGAATTAAAAACTCACATCATGCATGTATAGGTCCCAAGACAAAATGAAAAAGCATCCAAAAACCCTATCTGCATGAAACCACAGAATGTATGAAAACAAAATGAGCTCTCTCTAACAAAATATTCTCTCCATCACAACATTCAACCTTTCTAAAATAGAAAAGAAGTGACATCAAAAAACAAACCGATATCAATGACCAACTGACATAACACATATAGAAGTAACATGACCATCACAATCCTCAAAAACCTATCATAAAAAAGCCTTTGCGGCAGGTACAAAGAGACCACTAAATTACAAACTCACATCATGCATGTATAGGTCACAAGACAAAATGAAAAAGCATCCAAGAACCCTATCTGCATCAAGCCACAGAACGTATGAAAACAAAATGCACTCTCTCTAACGAAATATACGTGAAAAAAAAAAATAAGAAACCTTTAAACATTTGCAGAAACATAAAAGCATGGCCAACAATGTTAAGAGAGGGAACCCTTTCAACCCCATCAAGTCTATCATCGATCGCACTTACTCATCATTCACAACCATTTTCTGTTCTCTTTGTAGTGGAAGAGAGTAGATTTGAGGACTGCGTACCATCCGAGCCTAAAAATAGAATGTTTATATTAAATTTAAATTAATCAACTAAATTAAAATTATAATTTGTGCAAGCATAGGATACGATTCTTGTGGGCTTGTTGAGGTGATATTTCAATCCTAGGTTAGGGTTGTAGCGTACCCAAATCCAAGTGGGTCACGCCACTACTAAAACGACCCATTAAAAATTGTTTTTACTAAATTTATATGCTCAAATAATAGTGAGTATGACATTCATTCACATGTAACTCTCTATGATGTCCAAAAAGGTAAATATAATTGTTTAACTATGCATACAACAACTAAATAACATAAAACATCATTAAATCACATAAAAAAATATTTAAATGCATCATTCTTCTCACAATAAGTAATGATAACCAAATATAATTCAAAGTAAATTGTACAACAATTTTATCAACAATTAACATGAACAAACACAACATGTAAGAACACTTATCTTAACGAAATGTGAAACTTGATGCAAAGGACGGATGTTCCTCCCAACTGTACCCTAGTGCTCCCATTCCCAATAGAAATACACCCTTGCGTCGGGGCTATGAATCCAAAAGAGACAGTGGTCCCTAAGGCTGACCAATGTCCCCTTCTCAATAGTCAAACTCACAGGTAATCCCAATCCACCAAGGCTCTTCTCCTCAACCTGCACAAAATAAGGGATTGAATTCCCCTTCAATGATCACAGTTCCTTAGGCCTTTCGACTCCCCTCCAAGGCTTCTAGCACAGGTTGGAAAAGAATTATTCTTGTTCATACTTCAAGAATTTCATAGCTGCAACACAAATTTTCCCAACATGCAAAATGTATGCTTCTTGGATGAATTTCGAATAGTCCGTTGCTCCTAGGCACAAAACCTCTTTCTCTCTGAAATTACATCTCCAAACAACATCCAAACATGTCCACAACTGTTGAGGATTGCAACTTCGAGCAAGCCATTCTCCACAGGAAAGTACAAGAAAACCCATCTACACCATTACAGAAACCCCCGGAAGAAATTGAAGACCAGAGAAGAGAAGTAGAACCGACTAGTAATAGACTTAAAATAATAAAGTAATTTGAAGACCTAGAATAAGAAGTTGGTCGTCTACAAGGACTCATATTCATATAAATATGAGATTGGATCATTTAATTTGGACAATTAGACAATTCCTTCTTTGTTTCTGACATCTTGATAAGTGTGCCACACTTGGGAAGGATATTCTCTATATGGTATTTTGGCTATTGATAGTGATGTACTCGTAACATCTTGGACTTAATTCTTCTATGAAAAGGTTGTTAGGTTTTCTCCCAATGTTGGGTTTGCCAGGATAAACTCTTGTGTTCTTGTGTTGTGTTCTTAGTGTGCATGATTAATATTTCCAGATCTTGTTATTTATGTTGCATTCTTATAGTTTATATTTTTAGTGTATAGTTACTCTATGATAACTATTGTTTGAAAGTAAATCTTGTTATTAATCATAAGGAAATAACTATAAAATGCAATAATCATAAAAAATCAACATGGTATCAGAGCTAGTCAAAATATTTCCATTGCACAGTTTCTAATCGTCGTTGCACAAACCTGAACTTATCAATATGGTTGAGAAACATATTGGAGGATGTTGAGTTTAATTTTTCCATAGATAAAATCTCCCTAGCCTAATGCACCCCCTAGTGGTCTCATATTTCATCTTGGTGAAAGTTGAAATTTCACCTAAAACCCATTACTGCAATTGCAACAACTTTCTTTGTGAGGATCGTTGAGAATTTATTGGGATGAGTTGAGGAAAAAATTGTGTATGGAGAAACTCACCTTTCCCTAGTGCACCTATTGCACTTCTCAAATTGTTTTTTTGTCAAAGTTTAAATTTTAGGCTTATTGACCTTTTCCTCGACATTGAACTTTCTGCTATATTGAATTTGTAATTTCCTCATGTACTAATGGTGTCCAGTTTCATATTAAAAGACAAATTGGATGGTGCTACAAATCACAAAGGTATGCACTTGTATATTTTTCCAATTTATATCATTGAACAGAGCGTGAGGGTATTTGTAGGAGATGTACACTTGGAAAAATGACCTTTGTCCAAGAAGTGATAGTAGATCCAAAGGGATCTTAGATCTAGTGAACTCAAAGGAAGCCCGAGAGTTGGAGGAAAAAGTGGTGATGTCTCCTACAATAGATGACAAATGAAACAAAAACAATTAAGACTTCATATTTTCATATTAGTTTTGATACTTGTATATTGTTGCATCTTAAGTAAATATTGTAACTAATATAGCAGTATTTAGAGATCTATTAATGCTGAGTACCTTTACTAACAAATGTTTTGAATAATGTTGGTACTATGATCATTATGTCAATGCTAATTGTTTATGACTAATGATGCACTCATTTACAAGATGAAATTGATCTATTCCAGAATATGTTCTTGGTTGTTGTCTTTGTCCTAGGAAGGTTACCTTGTAAATGTCATGGACATTACCATGGAAATGATGTTGTTCTTGTTTTGTTTTGGGAAGCTTACTGTGGAAGAATAACCGGTCACAACAATAGAGAAGTGTTGTTCTTTTTTTTACTCTTGTTCTTGTTCTAGGAAGGTTTCCATGAAGGAATAATTGGTCACAACACCATAAAAATGTTGTTATTGTATTTTTTTTTTTTCTAGTTTCTTGTCATTGTTCTGGTCCAGTGAAAGTTACATGAGATAACTCTTAGAAGGAGCTATAGTGATGATTTTTCAAATTCATGTTATTGTTAGTATTCTTATTTCTTATCATAATAATTTTTTTCTTATCTGCTATTTTTTTCTTTCTGTTATTTCTCTTGTTTCAAGTACGTCACGAGTGAAGCTTTGAGAAGGAGCTATAGTGACTTTTGCGGGAGGAGAAATATTATATGGTCCCTAGTTTGAGACATGGAGCAGTATATCTAGACATAGAGTTGTGTACATGATCATATACATCCATGTACCGAAGGAGAAGAGGACAGAGTTAGAAGCTTCTGGAAAGAAGGATAATTTTGTGGGATATAGAGGGTTTCACATGGATATTGATTGTGAAGAGAAAAATGAACCAAAGATGACCATATAGATCCCTCTATTCCATTTGTTCACTCTTCAGATCATCTAGAAGAGTTAGTAGAGCCATCCATGTTAGTGGATCTAACTAGAGATGTTGCAGTGATCAGGAAGAGGCCAACATGGTTTCATGATACCTTTCATGATGCAGTATGGCATGTATCTCCGTGTGATACTTTTAGAAAGTGAAAACTACATCAGATATTCTCGAGTTACATGGAATCACATCATTGATTCAAAACCTTCCAATTATTAGGAGAAGCATGTGGCTTAACCAATGGTGAGGCAGGTGACCCCAACAAGTACCATATTAGAGGGAACCAAAGTTCAGAGGGATTCATCCCTTAGGGTCTCGTAGTGTGGAGAAACCTCCTAGGAAAATTCATTGGAGATCAGACTTCAAAAAAAATCGAAATACATAGAGGGAGTGGATGGATCTAGATATTGTATAGACTTAGAGGGATTCATGTTTCAGAGAGAGTATGGTACTCCATGATGTATGGATACTTTATGAGCTTTATATCTCCTGAATATCTCTTACCCCTGCATAGATACACTTGGAAGTCACCACAGAGTTCCCCTCTTGTCTTGAAACTATGTCCCACACATCATTCTTCATGATGGATTGATACTCCTCAATCATGGCATCCCTCCAAACCTGCTAGCCTATTTCCTCCTCAAAACTAGAAGGATTACAATAAATGATGTTACTCATAAGTACCACATATCTTGAAAACCTTTTTGGAAGCCTACTCTCCTTGAAAGTGCCCCTGGGGGCCACATGATTGTTTGCATCTCTCAAAGTATCCTAAATCCATCCAGGCCTCATGACCTTGTCACTAGGAGAGTCCATTGAATCTACTGACTCCTCTAACTCATCCTCATGGTCTAAAGGATGAACCCCTATATTGGATGGACCTGTACTCTCCTCAAAATTCATTTCATCCTGCTCATCACCAAATGTGTCTGTTGTGGTCTCTCGAGACCTCCTGAAAGCCAACTCCACCTCAAACCTGACATCCTGACTAACCTCAATCTTTTTTTGTCTTGGAATGTAGATCTAGTAGGACTTAGAAGTCTTGTTGTATCCCACAAACATGTCCTTCCTTCCAAAACGTTTTTTATTCATTCTCTTCTCCTTAGTAATATGGATGTAAACAGGACAACCAAATATCCTCAAATTCCCTATCTCTAGTCTCACTCCTATGAATGCCTCCTCAAGAATATTGTTCTGTAAGATCCTATGAGGACTGATTTTCTAAACAAAGAGTTTTTTGTTACACACCTCTACCCAAAGAAACATAGGTAGATCTTGGTCATGAATCATCCCCTTGGTAGGCTCAACTAGGGTCTCATTCTTCCTCTATGCAGCCCCATTATGTCGTGGGTTGAAAGGAACTATTAACTCTCTATTAAACCATGCCTCCTTCTAGAAATTCCTAAACTCATTGGAGGTATACTCACCCCCGTTATATGACCTCAAGACCTTTATCTTCTTCCCTATTGCATTCTACACCTGAGTCCTTGACTCCCTAAATCGATTGAAGACTTCATCCTTGGTCTTCATGAATAATATCCATTTCCTCCTGAAATAATCATCAATGAAGGTCACATAGTACAAGTAACCACTCGAAGAAGGAATTGACATTGGTCCACACACATCGAAATGTACTAGATCTAAGATCCCCTTGGACCTATTATCACTACTTGGAAAAGAATCCTTGACATTATTTCCAAGTGAAAAACCCTTGCATTGATCCAAGTGGATCCCAACATGGTAAAAAATTAAAGTTCTATCATGCTGAATAAAACTACACAATCGTGAAGTTCTCATCACAAGATTTACGAAAGTGTAAATGGATCGAAAATCTGATTTCATATGAAAAAGTTATCGTAGTCTAAATTTTTTCCCAAATAGGTAAAAAATTCAACCGTCAAAAGATAGGGTGATGTGGAAACTCTTGAAGTCACATTTATCCATCACTCTCTCTCTCTACCCCCTCCACCCTCCTTCCCTCTCTCTCTCTCTCCCCCCCTCCCTCCCGCTATCTCTCAGCTCTCTCTCTCTCATACATGTACCCCTCCCCACTATATCTCGACCCCTTCCTCTCACTCTCTCCCTACCACCTCTCTTTATCTCCCTCTCCCTCCCTATCACACATTGAAACACTCATTATCTCAAATTTGGAGGAAGGAGACCCCAAAAAGTACCATATCATAGGGATCCAAATTTCTAACGGAGTCATCCCTTAGGATCCAGTAGGGAGGATAAACCTCCGAGGAAAATTCATTGGAGAACAAAATTTAGAGGAGATCAAAAGATGCAAAGGGAGGAGATGGATCCAGATATTGTATAGACCCATATGGAGCCATGTTTCATAGAGATAATTGTAATCTAGGATGGATGGATACTTTATGAGCTTGGTTTTAAACATGAATGATGTTGAATGAAAGTGAGCATGATCTCAGAGAGAGTTAGTCGGATCAGAGGGAGAGCCATTCCTTCAGAGGGAGTTCCCCCTCATATCTAAGTGACAAAGAGACATATTCAAGGAATGAAAGACAAGTGTTATGATTTTAGGTGGCTTCGAGGAGATGTGAGATATCATGGGAGGATACACTTGTTTTAGTAGATATTTCTACAGTGAAAGAGGAGGAAGCCAGTTAGGAGGAATGGGTATTTATTTTGTCTCAGTAAAAGAGGGAGCAACCAATGAGGTTGACTAGATAGTAGAACTTACTCTAGTGACAGAGGGAGTTGGCATGAGAGTTCAAGATGGAGGATACTAGCTGCATGTACTCTTGGGATTAGAGGTCTGATGAGATTCAAAATTATGGAATATAAGTCCAGAGCTACACCTATCATGACAAATATTAATAAGATGAGGGATTCTACCTCAGATTCATATTTGGTGGATCCCACGATGTACATGCAGTTGATTGGATCCTTGATGTACCTAGTTAATTTTGGCATGTTTACAAGAAGAATGTGCTTGTCATTGATGGAAAGAACAACAACGATCTAAAATTTGAGAACGCAGAAGACACAAAATCTCAAAAGAGATAGTGGTTTCCAGAAGTGCAGACGAGGTCCAAGAGACAGACTCGCAGGAGGAGCAAAGGTAGAGACTCATGAACACTTAGAAATCCTTCTAAGTCAGAGAGATCAAAAGATCGGGAGGAAGAGAGATAGTGGTCGTTGGATCACCGATCCAGAGGACCAACAACCATCGTATTGATTTAGGTGGAAGCACAGGATAAGAAAGGGCTGAGATCTGAGATCTCGATCACCCGAATTTTCATCAGCCATCGGATCAAAATAAGTGGAATGATAGAATAAGTTAGAAGAAGGGTGAGCTAATATTAGAGGCTGATAATCAGGCAATTAGATATACGGTCGATAGGGCATATCGGAACCCCCCTCGACCTTTTTGCCCTTAACCGTGGGTGGGGGGGGGGTCCGAGTTGGTGGTATTTCCCATGTGGGACCCTCATACATGTCACCTTAGACCCCCCTCTCTCATTACCACTTACTGCCTAACCCCACCTCCGAGTATACCACCAAAAAACTCATACATACCACCTCCGCACTCCGACGTCACACCCCACTACCCGCTACACGTCACACTCCACTACCGCGCTTTGCCTCCACACTCCACTACACTGCTTACATGTCTCACCCATGTTAGCAAACCACCTCAGCAAGGACATGTGGTAGAACACGTCAACAAGGACATGTGGAAGACCATGTCAACAAGTACACATGGCATAATCAGATGATGACAAGTGTTAAGAGGAAATTGGCTCATGCCATGTCAAAAGGTGACGTAGGAAAGATACATCACTCTGGGAGATTTAGTTCGGGAGTTTCATCACCAACAAATGTCAAAAGTCTTGAAGTCTCGAAGGACGAAGGTCGGAAGTTTCTCTGAGCCATCCGATCTGAAGATCACTTCTGGTGCATTCTCAATCGTTGATCTAGTTTAGTGGAAGGACAATGTAAGTGGAAGTGTTAACTGACAACAACCGGTCTCCACTGCCTATGATTTATTCAGCAGGTGACCACTCTAGAGGAGAATGAAGAAACAATTATCCTAAAGTCTCGAAGTCTCAAACACCGAAGACTCGAAGAAGACCCTGGTCGTTGATCGCCAAGAGGGGAGGGTAAGTGTCAATAGATCGTTGACTATGGGTGAAAGCGTTCATGGAAAAGAGAAGCGTCAAAGAGTAAAAAATGAAGTAGTCCCGGAGAGGAGGATAGTCATTGGATTAAAGAGGACAGATGTCAACATAATTTCCATTTCGGAAGATATCCAGTCAAAAGAAACGAGAAGTTGAGATTCAAAATCTCTGAAGTCCGGAGACCCGAAGGAGATCTTGACCATTGATCTGAGAGGGACTTTAGCTAAGATGGTTTTCCCACAAAGTGAACTTTAGCTCATTGTAATAAGGTTAGAAAGATAGATAATCTTGGGATAGAGGTTCCACTTCTATCAAAAAATTAATAATAATATATAATTTGATATTAAATTTTCTCAACTAAATTAATTAATAATAACATATAATTTGATATTAAATTTGTCAACTCAATTTGTGTTGACTAGAGGAGATACACTTGTCTTTACTTAAGGTTTTGTAAAAATAAATACAATTTGCTCTTTAAATTTATAAAAAAAATCCAGATACATTCTCATTACAAATATAATGGTCTTATTTTTCTGTATGTTTAGTATATCTCAAAAATTTACTAAAAATATATATTCAATTTTAATTTCTTATTGGGAAATGAACAATTTTTTTTGTCAAATAAATATTATTATAATTATCACATTCCTATGTAGTAATAATAGGAAAGTCATATGTTATCGATTTTTTTGGTGTAACAAAGAGAAGCTTTTGCCATTACGGTGGTGCATTATTTAATTTTAAAATTCAATTTTTATATATAATTAGCGATTTGGAATATAGAGGTAAGGTTGGTCTTCTAACGGAGACATCACTACATTTACCATATGTAACAACCACATATATATATATATATATATATATATATATATATATATATGACGACTGTGCTGTTACTGTCCTGTGGCCCTTTAAATTTATGAAGCTATTGACATTTATACATAAAGAGTATAAAATTATTAAARTATTTAAGTTCTGCAAGAAAAATTAAATTCAAAGATGCAAAGTGCAATGGAAATGCCATTAAAATAAATCGTCTTAAAAATATAAAACTATATAATACAAGGAATTATAAAAAAATATATATATTTGTTTTTGTTTATACATATTAAATGTTAGATTCATCATAAAGAAAAATGTAAAAACTTAACGAAAATAATTGAAGTAATCAGAAAATGATGAAAATAAAATATTGACGGAAAAACATATTTTATAATCATTAATAATTAATAAGTAAATAATCATGTACATAAACATATATATATATATATATAATACAAAAATACCATAACTATCCTATAATTGTATAACAATTAGATACTAACTAACTATGATTAAAGTTTTTAACATTAAATTCAAGTTGATTAAAGTTTTTAACATTAAACCCAAGTTCATGTAAATCCATGCTTAAAAGAAAAAACAAAAAACGTTCGATTGAGCACTGATATTCATCATCGTATAAACCTATTACTTTGACTGTCTTCGATAGCAGCGAAAATTAAGTGGCTATGAAGGGCAGCGAAAAGTAAGTGGTTACAGTTTAAAATCTATCCATTGTTTGTGGGGGCATCGGGATGCCATGAATGTCCTGAACTTGCTTTAGATTTGACCACTGTTCGGAATTGCCCATTGTATTCCTTAGATCAGTCATACATATTTCAAAAACAAAAAATAAAGACTATCAGAGTAGATAATTAGAACTCACCTCTGTAGACAGGTGACCATTTACTTCAAGGCCAGAGTCGCAAAGAGGAACAACACACGCGAGCTTCAAGGAAAGAATCTGGAAGGAACAACACACGCGAGTTTCCATGTATTCATATCATGAAGAAATTAAGTCATTCACGGTCATTTTAATTTTGTATTTCTTACCTCCACCTGTTTCTGTAAGGACTGCACATAGTTGATGATTTCCTCCACGACAAGAGCTTTTCCTGCAACCTGATAACTTTCACAGACCACATAAATATGTCATTCGATGATCCATACCACCCGCTTAATCATTGATAAAAAGATGTAAACTAACACATCAACGAACCAATGTAAGAATTCAATCAATAATGTGATTTGAACTTTCAATTAAATGAGACCAAGAAGTACGATTATGTATACCTTGTTGCAGCCTGAAACAAGCTCCTGCAGAACTTTCATTCGCTCGCTGATTTTCTCCCTTCTGGCCTGCAATGGATAAAAATCTAATGGAGACAATCTACTACGTTGGTATTGAGCTAAATCGTTAGTGTGATATGCATATATTTACCCTTTCTGCAAGGCTATGACTATTGGTAGCCTGACCTCTTCGTGCTCTCAGGTGGATGTGACCTTGACAATATGGAGAAGCATCTCAGGAGGGTCAACCCTTATAACATCTAATTTAGTGTTCGACTTCTTTTCATGACTTTTGCAAACGCTTGAACTTTGTGAAGATTTGCATCTGCCCCTCTTGGACTTCTGCAGCAAAATATGAAAGAACAGTAGAAATGAATTATATAGAATCAACGAGATCATATACTAATAATAAACAGTACTATCTGGATCAAATTAAATGCATGGAACTGAGATGAAACCTGCAAATATATCTCGACAACAGTCCCACCAACATATTGATCAATTTTTCTTTTCTTCATCTTTCCATGAGTTGTATGCCCTTTCCCTTTCCCTTTAGACGTTAAGGGTTTATAAATACACTTCCCTTTATCAATCCTTACTTCCTGATTCTCTCATGTGCCTCGAGTAAGCTTTTGCAGGTAATTCACATCACAATCCTGTCTTTTTTCGTTCGTTGTTCTTTCAGTCTGAGGATACACTGCCCGTTCACCATTATCCACACCAAAAGATGGACCATAGAGCGCTTCATATGCAAGCAATGATAACCATATATAACTTAGAGTAAATTGCACAACAATTGCATAAGCAATTAACATGAATAAACACATGTAAGAACACTTCTTAATGAAATGTGCAACCTGATACAGAGGACGGATGTTCCTCCCAACTGTAGCGTGTTTCTCCCATTCCCAATAGAAATACACCCTTGAGTTGGGGCTATGAATCCATAAGAGATGGTGCTCCCTAAGGCTGACCAATCTCCTCTTCTTAATAGTCAAACCCACAGGTAATCCCAATCCACCAACGCTCTTCCCCTCAACCTGCACGACCCAAGGGATTGAATCCCTCTTCACTGCTCATAATCCCTTAGGCCTTTCGACTCCCTCAAGGGCTTCCAGCACAGGTTGGACAAGAATTATTCTTTTTGGGACTTCAGGAATTTCATAGCAACACAAATTCTCCCAGCAGCCAAAATGTATGCTTCTTTGACAAATTTCGGATAGCTCGTCACTCCTAGGCACACAAACTCTTTCTCCCCGAAATTACATCTACAAAAAACATCCAAACATGTCCACAACTGTTGAGGATTGCAACTTCCAACAAGTCATTCTTCACAAAAAAGTAAAAGAAGACCCATCTAGACCATTAGATAAGCCCCACAAAGAAATTGAATACCCGAGAAGAGAATTTGACCCGACTAGTAAAAGACTTAAAATAATAAAGTAATTTGAAGACCTAGATAAATACGAGACTGGATCATTTAATTTGGAGAGTCAGACAACTCATTCTGCACTGCGCAGAAGGAAGTTGCAGCTACAATTTTTGTAATTTTGCTATATCTTGGTTTCTTTTATCTTGATAAGTGTTGGACAGTTAGGAATGTTATTCTTGGTTTCTCTTGGTCATCTAATTGAGGTGTTAGGTCTTGATGACTCTATCCTTGGGAAGGATATTCTTTGTATGGTATTTTGGCTATTGATGGTGATGTACTCGTAATATCTTGGATTGAATTCTTCTATTAAAAGGTTGTTAGGTTTTCTCCCAAGGTTGGATTT
The DNA here is from genome assembly GCA_000966675.3 of Picea glauca. Taxonomy (NCBI): domain Eukaryota; kingdom Viridiplantae; phylum Streptophyta; class Pinopsida; order Pinales; family Pinaceae; genus Picea; species Picea glauca. The sequence continues at coordinate 99,167 of JZKD02S1647383.1, read as the reverse complement.
CCTAGGATAAACTCTTGTGTTCTTGTGTTGTGTTCTTGTGTCTAGTGTGCATGGTTAATATTTCAAGATCTTGTTATTTCTGTTGCATTCTTATAGTTGATATTTTCACATGATTGTGCAAAAACATAGGAGAGAGATATCGACACAAATTAGAGGAGGTGTGTATTCTCTTGGAGGAGGACCTTCATAACATCAACCTCCAGAAGCATGCAACTCCGTTTGATATGGTGGTTCACAAGGAGGAGTATATTGCTCGAGAGGATCAAGTCAGAACTCAACTACAATGAATCTAGTACGGAGATGAGGGATCTAAGTTATTTTTTGACTTGTTGAAGAGAAAATTTATGGCTTACATGGTTATTGGTCTACACAGAGAAGATGAGACTCTTAGGAGAACCAAATACATATTTGAGGTATGTTTAGTGGTCACTTTCAAAATATTTTCTCTGATTACCACTTGTCAGAGTGATTTGTCGATGCTATGGAGCCACACAAATTTCTAATTGGAGATCGGGATAGCTTCATGGAAAATTGTTAGTGATCATAAGACATACTGCTGGTTAGTTGGTATTGAGGATTATCCCATGTGGTTTCCAACTTCTTGGAGGTTTTTCCAACAAGGGGTTATTGTGCAGTATCTTTGGATACCATTTAGGGTAGACATTTCTCCAGTTGCAATGTGGGATTGGTGCTTGGAAATATTGAATAGTAACGTAACTTTTTGATACTGAAAGGATATTCCATTTGTTTCTAAGCTGATGGTGGTGAGTACGATTCTTCATGCCTACCACATTTACTATGTGTCTTGTTGGCTTCAAAGCAAGGTGCAGTTTCTCTGATTGGAATAGATTTTGCGCTCGTACCTATGGGGCAACTATGGTGGGTCTCATGGTATCCCCATGATCCCTTGGGTATTCTATATCATGCCCAAGGATGAGGGGGGCCTTGGAATGATTGATGTAGTGTCCCAAGGTAGAGTTTTTGTTGCTAAATGAGTAGTTAGGTATTTGGAGGGCTCATCTCCCTTAGAGGTTTTGATGTGGAACAAATTGATTTCATCTGATCATGTTAGCAGAGTAAAGGGTCAATTTGATTTATTTGATATCATGTCTACTCCTCATAATTTCCATATTTTAGGGTCCCTCATCTTTAAGAGTATTTGGGTAGCTTGGAGGAGGGCAGTAGACTTGGCTCATTGGAAGTGGTGAGGAAGTACATCAGTTTGGGATCTCACCAAAAGTCTAATTTGCAGTTGGAATTAGGGGGGTATTTGCATATCTAACCTCTCTCTTTTTTAGGAAAGTAGGCTTAACAAAAGAAATATTTTCCTTTGGAGAGATCTTTGAGATTAAAATGCTCATTCTTAGAATACTTGGCAGTCAATGGTTGGGGATTTTACATTGTCTTTTGTGGATAAACCTACTTGGATGGATATTATTGGGCTCATACCCTAGGAGGATACTTTTAAGATGAATATTTATATGGCCGATCCCTTTCCACGAGATTGGGAGTGGATTTTTTGGCATTGATCCCTTTCCACGAGATTGGGAGTGGATTTTTTGGCATTCATTGAACCAATATGATTCTCTTAAGCTCTACTCCATTTTTCATGAGTCAGATGAATTAGGTCCCATTCTTAATGCTAGGCAGATTTACTCAAATGAAGAGACCCATTGGATTTTAGCTTCGTATAATCTATGGATTTTTTCTTGGTTGGTGATCTACCAAGGTCTCCCCTCCAAATTCCATCTTGCAAAAATTGGTCTTTTTGATGGTATTTTCCCCTCATGGTTGAAGTTTGAATCAATGAAGCATGTTTTATGGGAGTGGGCCTTTGCGATACCTTGTTGGGATCAGGCTCAATATAGGTTGGAAAACATTCTGCAGGGGTATTTGCATTGGCGTGTAGTTTGTTTGGTGATTCCAAATTGGTGATGTGAGATTCCTTGGTTGGTATTTGACATTGTTTGAGAGTCTCAGCCTTATATATCCTTTGGAAACTCCATTGCAAGTGTGATTTTGACAATGAGGTTAGTTCTTAGTTAGATTTTTTCTAATCATGGTCAGATGAGGTACATATGCAACTCCTCTCAAAATGGGCATTACTAATTAAATATGTGAAATTGTTAAATTTGTATGCTTATTCTAATTTCATAGTTGTTTTAGTATTCCTTCGAAAAAGGTGATGATGTTCATTGTATATACCCTTCTAATTTTGTCATATCTTTCTAATTTTCACTATATAAGAAACATGTTTAAAAAATATTATAATACTCTTACAAAATTACAATAAATCATATTATCATTACAAATTAATATTAAATATTATAATAATATTTAAAAGCTAAAGGATTGTAATATTTTTACAAAGTTATAATAAATCATAATATTATCCTGAATTAATATTAGATATGCATAATTGTTGGTATCTAAAGATTTCCTAAAACAACCTTAGTTTTAACATTAATTTATCAACCCAAGGATTCATCTTTTATCTCAAGAAAATCAGCAAAATCTATGCAGATAGCTTGTAGAGGCTACAATCGCGTAGCTAAAGAAAACTTGAGTTTATCCACAATCAAGTTCCTCAAATGTTCATTTAAAGATTCTAAGATTACGATATTACTTAATAGAATTGAAATCTAATTGCTAACATGTTGTGAATGAAAAGGAACTAGCTAACCTACTAAATTCATTTAACTCAAAAGCAATGATTGAATTTGAGTAAAGACTTGCAAAATTGACTATTAACTAGGAATTGAATTGCTGGAAAGGAAATAGTGAACTATTCTAATAGAAAGAAACTACAATTGTAATATAATCGTAAGGAACAACAATCATAACTAAATGGAAATGAACAAAAATTGTAGCTTTAACTGAAAGGAACGACAATTGTAACCTATTCGAAAGGAACAACTAATGAGAATCTTAATTAAAAGAAACAATGCATATGAAAATGTGAGGAACTGTCAAGAAAAAAACTACAGTAATGGAAATTGGAATCAACAATCATTTACACTCAAGAGAGATATCTATCTTCTGTATGCAAACTATATGAAATCATTATCACGCTTATGCATTCATCTTAACTATTGTGAAAGGGAATTGAATCGTAAAAAAGAAATCAAACTGATACAATTATAGATGAAAGTGTAGCTCCTTTAGACTGGGCCCTTGCTCCTTAGACTCATGCTACGAGAAACTCAATATATAGAAATGGTGAAAACTATCAAATCTTTTATTAACTTCATAGCTGGTACATCATTCACAAAAACGGCTTGTGCATAGTACTCTGAGTCTGAATACTTGAATGTAATTCTTAGCTTGTCTTTTAGGATCTATTATCCTCTATATATACAATAATCTAAGTAAATCAAGTCATCCTGAGTATTGGAAGATCCTCAGGATTACTTTACTATCATAAGGTTATAATATAGGAAACCAAATCATCTTTAAAACTACTTTTGCAACAAAAGTGCTTAATCTCCAATGGCTCATGCATTTTCAGGATATCCTTTGTTATTTCGGTTTTGACAATATTTAACCAATCCTGTAAAAAAATCAAACATTTCCAACCGTATTTTAAAATTTATTCATCATGACTTCAATAACATCACTAGAAGACATATTAATCATTTTCTATTCTATTTATCCCTAATTAATAGAAAAGTCACTCAAGATTGTATCACAAACTTTGTGAATAAGGAGGATATGTGTACCTTTTTCATAACCCAACATACCCCCCGGATTACCTTCTTGCATGTCCTCATGCAAGCTGAGATCTTACATGTAAAGCAGTGACATTGTAAGGAGGGAAAGTTGGTTCACTAGGTAGCCTGGACCCATTACTTCTTTTGAGCTCTTCAAAAGAAACATCCTCCCTTTTCTTGTTAATTTGATAATCCTTTTGGTAACTTTCTGGAGGAAACCAGAGGATAGGGGGATTATACCTTCATCCAATCCAAGCAGTTCGTTCCTCTAGGAGAAATCTAGAATACCTTTCTACTATGTAGGTAGCTGCAAAGAAATTCCTAAACCTGAAGGGCTCCCTAATTTTGACTTCATTGGAGGATGCATCCCATATCGACTTAGAAGCAGGAAGAGCTTCTTCTTTGAGTTATCTAAAGTATATGATGTCTGAAGGGATGACTTGTTGATCAATGGTGGCTAGAGAATCGCTGACCACCCCCCGGCCCTTCTCCCCCTCCTTTCATAAAGGTTCTATGTTGCATAATGGTTGGAAAGGACTTGAGGGGTTCTCCTCTAATCCAAAGATCTAACCTTGTTTCCCTCTTTATAAAATTATTGTGAGCCTTTCCCCATCTAACTCAGTTCTTAGTAAAGGATAGGAATGCCTGGAACTAAATTTCTCCAATAAAGGGACCAGGGTTATTTTTCTTGTCATCTTCTAAAATAAATTGTGGAAGTATAATTCACATAGAAAATACTACACCTTTTCTTCCTTCTCTCTAAAACATGAAATGAACTCGGGGACAGTGGAAAATGTAATCGGATTACCTAATCCAATGGATTTTACCCTTAACAATAGGTAACATTCCAACAAGAATAGGGTATAATTGGTGGCAGGGGCTCTACAATTGATTGCATCATAGTGAACATCACAAATCTCCTTAATTCGCTCCAATTTTTTTTCAAAATGACTTTGCATTTTCTTAATCTTTTCTTGGGCTTTGGTGAGCTCAACATATGTTTCACTTTCCGTTGCTGAAATATCCTTCAGTTGTTTAACAACCATTTGATGTTCAGCCCTAGTGATCATTTCTTCTTTGGATTGAGTTAAGGCTTCTTGAGCTTGTACCAGCTTAACCTTTAGCCTATCAATAACAACATTTTGTTCCCGAGATTGAGTTGCTCGATATTCTTCTATAGTACCCATTTCATCTATGGATCGAGTTAATGCTTACTGAGATTTTATAATATCTGTTTCCATTCTATCAACGATAGCATTCTGTTCCAGATATTGGAATGCTAGATGTTTTTCCATAGTCATCAATTCATTCCTACTTTGAATCAAGCTCTATTGGGAGTGTATCAATTCTTCCTCCAATCTCCTAATGGTAGGGTCTTGTTCGAGGGATTGAGGTATTTCCTCTGAGACTAGGGTATCTGTCTGTACCTCAACATCAACAGTTTTTGAAGGAATTACCTCCTCATTCTGAGCTATAGCATCCTCTACTGTTACCTTTTCAGGGTCTGTCTATGTTCCCATAGAGTTTGTAGTGATCGTTCTTTTAGGAATAGGGTTTCTTCCCTGCACTCTGGACCTTTTGTTTTTCTTTCTTTGGTGGGCCTTATCTGCTTGTTCTATATGCTTCTTCACTTCTTTAATAATTCCTCTGAGTTTGCCAACCTTTAGTTTTAATGCTTCAACTTTTTTAACCTTTCTCTTTAACAACTTGTTCTCCTTTTTCATCTTTCTAATTCTCTTATGAATTTTTCCTGCTTTCTATTTGTGAGGAGTCTCAAGGTCTTCCTTCTTCTGATCAACAGGCAATTGTTCTTCTGTTCATTCCAAGTGTTGTGTCTATTCAAGAGAGCGTCTTGCATCAGGATGTGGTTCTTCATATTTTGTGTCCTCATAAAATGACATTTCGATATCAGGGAAATTTTCAACAGTATTTGAAGAAGAGGGTCGTTCTTTATATCCTTTTGATTTATCTCTATTAATTTAAGATCCTAATCTCCCTAAAACCTGAGCTATTTCTTCTTCATAGCTTTTCAAACATTGTTTTGTCATATGCTTTGATGTTGCTCGGTCTCTTCTTGATTGTTTCCCTCTGAAGTTTGTTCTTTATGCTCAATACCCTGGTCATTTTCCTATAAGGGCTTCTCTGTTGTGTTCTGAATTTCTTTAGGTTTTCTTGTTTATTTGTTTCTCCTCGTTCTCTGAATGGGGGTTTTAGAAGCATCCATTTCTCTTTTTCTCTTTCTGATTAGTGGCCTTGCTTGTGGGGTTTGAGCCTTTGTCTGTGAGGTCTAAGCCTTTTTTTGTGAGGTCTGAACCTCTGTCATTTGAACAGGGTCTGCCTTGACTTCGGGTTGAGGAGGTGAAACTTCTATTTGGGAAGTGGCCTTCTCTCCCTGTATCTCTTCAGTTTTCTATAAGGGGTTTTCATGATATAATTCAATTTCTTCCAGTTGTAGAGGTTTATTGGCCCCAATAAGATTATCCCATGTCAATTGTGTTTGACTCAGTGCCTTACTTACTATTAATTTAATTAATCCATGACAGTTGATAACAATAATAGGATCCTTGGAGTTTTATGTTCTTAAGGAAACCTCATGTAACATGTCATTTAGAAAGAAAGGTAGATTGATTACTAATCGTTGTTTGAGAGCCGCTATCATTTTGAGGTTGCGTGGTTAGATTACATCGTATCTTCCATCGTAGGTGATGTACCTCTGAATTACCCCTGCCATTTCTTTCCATGGTTTGTTGAGGGTGTTGGGGTTAAGTCCCTTTCCCTTTTTTTCCAACTCTTCTTCAGGGTCTACGAAAGATTCTACAGCTTCTTTGAGCGTTGTATATCTTCCTATCCATTGAATTCTTGTGTTAGGGAGACCTTTAACCTCTACTATGATTTTCAGAGTAACTAGAATTCATATGTCCGGAACTATGGAGATTTCTCCCTGCAAATTCTGAAAGAATTCAAGCGTGATGTTTGTATCAGACCCTTGCAAATGGTTGAAGTACTTTGTCCTCCCTAAGCGGTGTAGGATTGATCTTTCCTCCTATGTTACCTGTAGTAATGTTGGCTCCCTGCGCATGCTTCGGCCACCCATATTTCTGTTGGAAAATAAGAGCGACTATCGTTCTTAGTTGCAAATTTGGTTAGACCAGCTTGGAGGAATCATTTCCAAAAATAGAAAATATCAGCGAACAACAAGTGTATAAGAATGTGGGTTTTCCATTTATTACACTCATTACATCTTATCGAAAAGAAAGCCAAGAATCCACTCCCCTCATTAATGTAGAGGTCGTCCTCAACCGTCAGCGTAGGTGAATGTAATGAGTGTAGGTATTTCTAGTGAGAGGTAATAATTGTGCTGCCACCGTCGTTGGGGACTAATCATGTATAATTTTCAAAAAGCGCTTTAAATCGGAAATCATTAAACGATAGTCCTCTTCCGTGGAAATTTCAAATTTATTATACCAATGCTCAAAAAAATGTTTTATGGATAAATAAACCAAAATAAAGTAAATCTGTTCATTTCAAACAAAATATTCCACATATCATAATATTATTACTTTTTCCAAGTTATTGAGTATAACTGATATGATAGCCTTATAATTTGAGTAAAGGAAATCTAGATGTATGCAAAAACTTGGCATTTTTGAGATAAACTTCCATACCACAGGCAGAGCCACTGCTTCCAGTAGGTGTCCATAGCCTCGGAAGGGTTTCCTTTTAACCCATAACTGAGCCCGTATCTTTAATAAATACTTGAATCGTCTTTTCCCAAAAAAGACCATTATCCTGGCTTGGTAGCTACATAATGATAATGCCAGTCACTAGAGTGTAACTTAAGTGAACAAGCTAGCTTGTGATGACACCTCTTGTCCTTTGACAAAATAAAATGTCAAAGTCCATTTCCCTGGTGTGGTATCCTTAGTGGGAATGTCACTTAGATTAGTATCATATGATCGTGGTAGGTTGGCTCGTGATGAGACCCCCTAGTCTTTGTGGAATTTTTTTATTACTTATATTTATTTGTTATATATATATATATATATATATATATATATATATATTTGAATTGTCTTTTCTCGAAAAAATACCATTATCCTTGTTTGGTAGCCAGATGATGATAATTCCACTGACTAGATTGTAACTTAAGTGAACAAGTTAGCTCGTGATGAGACCTCTTGTACTTTGACAAAAGAAAATGTCAAAATCCATTTCCCTGGTGTGGTAGCCATAGTGGGAATTTCACTTAGGTTAGTATCCTATGATCATGGTAGGTTGGCTCGTGATGAGACACCCTATTCTTTGTGGGAAAAAAAATTATTTCTTGTTTTTTTTTTCATCTATTTTTTTTTTTTTTAGAGGTGTATTATGGGAGGCTCATCTACTCTTTAAGAGTAAGGGATGGTGTAAGGAAGTGTAAATATGCCAAGTAAAAGTGTTCTTAAGACTCTTTATAATATGAAGGAAAAATATCATTCAGGTATATTTTTATGTATATAGGGAAAATAAACAAATTATGGTGGTGACCGATTATGAACAAGGTTTAAGATATTTAGAAGAGATTAATCCAAAAACAACTTGAAAAGGTATGGGAGATAATCCACAAAATAATGGCAGATTGTTGTGATGACAATTAGAAATAGTGTTGGTGAAAATTATTTGATGAAATCCATACCCCAAAGGAATGGCTAGCGTTTGAACAACAATGACAGAAAGGAATGGCAATAAGAAAGAACGCACGAGGAGCAGTAGTTGTTCCCTTTAAAGGAACAACAAGTTATGAGAAGGAACAACAGTCGCACGAAGGAACAACAGTCGTGAGAAGGAACAACAATTGTTCCTTTCAATTGAACAACAATCGCGCAAAGGAACAACATTTGTTCCTTTTAAATGAACAACATTTTTTAATTTCTAACCATCTCAATGGATAATTTTGGAAACTTCCTTATGGAAACATTTTTTCTCTTGTTGAATCTAAGGTTGATTAGTCATCAACTAAATTCATTCAATTATTATGGGTCAGTTTATTTCAGAATCGAGTATGGGATGGTCTGTTGATGTCATGAGTTCATTATGGTTACCCTATTACTACTGCAGAGTACGACATATTCATTTTTCTGTGAAAGATTGGGTCCATGTGATAGGATAAAGCAAGAGTGTGGAATAGAAAAGAGTGCTAATTGTGTTGATTATAGTTATCCTCCCTATCTCTCAAAAAAATGAAAAGAAAAAGAAAAACTAATACTTAATGAAAACTATATACAGTATGTATAGTGTCAACAAAATTCATCATTTATGGAGTTGGGGTGGCTGGGTTACCTTCCTAACCAGCCAAAATTTGAACGCTAGGATATTTACTTACTTACTGGTAGAAAGATTATTTTGAAGGAGGATGATGGTAAAGTTGTAGTCGGTGCCCAATAACCAGAAATGGAGATATAGAGACATAGAGCCATAGATGGTGCTTAAAGTGACCATGCCATTATCATGGACTTCCTCAATTTCATATGGTCCCAGCCACCATGTATGTAACTTTCCCAAAAAATCGTGAAATCTGGAGTCGCAGAGAAGCGCCCAATCAACCTTCTTGAATGATTTCTTCTTGATATGCTTGTCATGCCAACGCACTCTTTGTTGTTGAATAACAACTGTGCACTCCACAATAGATAGGCATGCTTCATCCAATTCGTTGAGTTGTTAAAGGCGTTGTTTATGTGCCACTGTTAGATCTAGTCCAATTTCCTATGCCATCCTTAGGGTTTTAATATCAAACTCGATTAGGAAGATGGGTTCTTTTCCATATAGTAGGTGATATGGAGAGTAGCCAGTGGTGTTATGCCATGTTGTTTGATAAAACCATAAGGCATTTGGAAGCTCAATATCCCAATTATGTCATTTTGTTGAGATAGTCTTTGTTAGGATTGCCTCCAGGACCTTATTTGTGCTTTCTACTTGCCTGTTTTCCTGTGGGTGATATGGAAAAGTAACTTTGTTCTTAATATGATAATTTTCGAGGGTGGTGGCGATTCTATGAGCTGTAAATTGTGACCCCCCATTAATGATTACTTCCCTGGGTAGTCCATAGCATAAAAATAATTTGAAAATAAATTTGATGACTACCTCTTTTGTTGCATTTGGTAGGGCTTTTGCCTCTACCCATTTAGTCATGTAGTCTGTAGCTACTAGAATATAGGCCTTCTGATTTGACTTTGGATTGAAGGGGCCAACGAAGTCTAGTTCCCATCTTTCAAATGGTTCTACAACTATTTTTTCTTTCAAGGGCATTTCATTAGCCTGACCTGCTTTTCCCATTCATTGACAGTTGTCGTGGGTCTGGACGTATTCCTTTGCATCTCTAAATATGTAGGACCAATAGTAACCCATCTGTAAAATTGTGTGTCTAGTCCCGCGGTCTGCAAAATTCCCACCACGGGGTTCGTCAAGTCCTACCTTTAGTATGTCGTAGATTTCATCATCTCGTACGCATCTACGGATCTGGAGATCAACTCCTATGTGAAAGAGATATTCAATTATCCAAGTGAATTGTGCATTATGTTGGACGATCAGTTTTCTTTCCCTTGATGATAGATGTGTCGGTAATCTCCCCGCTGCCCTATAATTTTCCACATCAGCATACCAAGGTGGCTTTGTGGTAACAACAAACAGATGCTCGTATGGAAATTGATCTTCAACTGTTAAGGAGTCATATGTTTTGGGTATGTGGGATAGGAATTCTGCGACAAGATTTTCTCTCTCGGGTCGATCTTTGATGGTGATGTCAAATTCTTGCAAGAGTAATAACCACCAAGTGACCCATCCATTAGTAATCGATTTATTAGCTAGATATCTAATAGCAGAATGACCAGTATACAGAATAATGGTATAGCCTGTTATATAATGGCGAAATTTATTGATGACGTGTATAACAACTAAAAATTATTTTTATGTTACTATATAATTAAGTCCAGCTGGAGTAATATTATTGCTAATGAAATAAATAGCATAAGGTTTCTTGTCTTCTTCATGTCCAAGGACAACGCCTATGGCAATATCTAATGCATCGGTGGAGATGTGAAATGGTATTTTCCAATTTGGTCCCCTCAACACCAGTGTTGTTGATATCAACTTCTTGAGTCCTGTAAATGCCACATCACACTTGTTAGACCATTGAAAATCCACATTACCAGTCAGAGCATGTAAAGGTGCAGTGGTTCTTACAAAATTTTCCATAAATCTACGATAATATCCAGAAGTGCCAAGGAAACTATGTACCTCTGTTTGTGTGTGTGGTGTAGGTAGATTAAGAATTACCTCTATTTTTGTTGGATCTACTTTAATTCCATCTGAAGAAATATAATTCCCTAGTACCACACCTTCTGTCATCATCATGTGACATTTTTCGTGGCTTAAACATAACCTGGTGGCAATGCATCGTTCCAGTACCTTCTCAAGATTATTCAATGCTTGGTCAAAGTTGTCACCATAAGGAGTGAAGTCATCCATGTAGACTTCAAGCCCTTTGCTGATCAGGTCGTTGAATATGCTCAACATGGCCCTTTGGAATGTGGTTGGAGCATTACATAGTCCAAAGGGAAATACTCTGTATGCAAAGGTACCCTAGGGGCAGGTGAATGTAGTTATATATTCATCTTCTAAGGCGATCTGGATTTGATTGTAGCCACTAAAACTATCTAGGAAAGAAAATAATTTATTTTTTGCCAGAGTATCTAGGACTTGATCGATGAAAGGTAAGGGGAAATGATCCTTTTGAGTGGCTTTGTGAAGTTCCCTGTAGTCAACGGAGATCCTCCATATTCCATTTTTCTTTGGGACAATCACTAATGGGGAAACCCACCGGCTATCTAAGATAGGGTATATAAAATATACATCCAACAAATTTTGTAAATGTTCCTTAACAATATCCCTGATATGGGGATTCAGTCTTCTCTGCAGGTGTTGGATAGGTTGAGCGTCATTTTCAATATAAATGTGATGTGTGCAGAGTTGTGGATCAATACCATTCATATCAAAATACTCCCATGCAAAAGCTTGGTGGTATTTGGAGAGGACTTGAATTATTTTTTGTTGTTGTTGTTGTTCATCTAAATTGGAATTGATGTTCAGAGACCTCCCTCGTGCAATCTCAACAGATTTTTTGTTATGAATAGTTTTAGTTGGAATTTATTGTTCCATTAAATCTTCTAGCGGGTCTTCCTGTGCTTCATAGTCTAGAACATCTTGGAGCATCTGGCATTTTGGGTTGCTCATGATGGCTAGGCTATTAATAAACCGACTGATTATGTCATCCTCTAGCTAGTTTTTAATTTTGAGGGCTTCTTCTAGCGTGAGAGGGGCTCGTAAATCCTTTTCTGGATATCATGGTGGTGGCAATTGTGAATATATGAAATTTGGGCTTCGCTTGGCAGGAGGATATAAGATGAGATTTTTTGTGATACCTCCTTTAGAAATTGTCATATTACTCGTTCGACATCCTATGTACACATTTTATATTGCGAGCCATGGTCTGCCTAGTATCAATGGATGCCATTCAAGTCCACTTCTTGGGTTGATTATGAGGAAATCCGCCGGATATTCCCAAGAGTCGACGGAGATGGCTATATCATGTAATGTGCCAACTGGTCGAACCACCGATCGATCTGCCAATTGTAACATAATTGCAATGGGCTCGAAGGAGTCAAAACCCAGGGTATTGTAGATTTCCATAGTCAGGATGTTCATGGCTACTCCTAAACCAACTAGTGTATTTGGAAAAGAACAACCCTGGATATGAATTGTTACTATGGGATTCCCTGGATCTACATATTTGATTGGTTCTTGTATACCAAGAATCAGATCAGACAAGGCTCCTACTACACGAACTATTGATGATGAATGTTTTATCTTCCTAACAGGATTCCTTCAACATAGTTCCTTGATTGTTTTCGCGTAGATTGGAATATCTTGTACTACCTAAACGAGTGGAATATTGACATATAAATTCTTGAGTTCCCCTACAATGTCAAAGCTTGGAAATAAAACATGTTTTTCTATCATTAATCTTTCAGGGAACGAAGCAGAAGGAGTTGCATCCTTATCAGGATCCTGTGATTCGACTGTGTTTCCCCCCTGCTCAATTTCTTTTGTTATTACCATAGTCGAGTGTGTTATTGCTGGTTGTTTTTCATTCTCCTTCTCTTGAGAAACGATATTTTATTCAGGAGATATTATACGCCCCGATCTCAACCGAATTTTGTTGCACCCTGCCAAGTTGGTTTCCCCTTCCTCGTTCTCCATAATCTGGACGAGCTGAGTCGGTCTATTATTAGGATTTGGGTGAGGTTGGGCTGGTAATTGGGGGAGAAATTGGGATTAAGGGTTTTGGGGTAGTTTGAGTGGATCTTGCAACGTGGGCTGGGTTTGAGGGGCCATTCCCATGGGTTGATTGTTTATCCCCATGGGGCCCTACCAATTCTGGTTCCAATTTGGATTTTGGATAGTTGTATTGGGCCACTGTGAAGGGTAGGGGTTATTTGAATTTTTCCAGGGTGGGGTGAGATATTGTGAGTTAGGCCAGGTAGAGTTTGCAGTTGGATGATTCTGCCAGACAAGATTTGCAGCAGACTGGTTTAGCCAAGTGGGATTTGCAGGTGGGTATTGGTGGGGCTGCCATTTCTGATTAGGAAACTCTTGGCCCTACCATGCATTACCAGAATTTTGCTGCTGATTATCCTGTCCGAGAAAGAGAGAGGAAGCGTCTTGTAGTGTATTCAAAGGTTGATTTTTCCATTGACGACGTTGAGCCATCAGATATAACGACTCTATTTCTTCTGCTGCTTCTTTAAAGTCTGTTTTCATTTCAGGGAGCGATGGGTGGCACAGATAGCACAAAACCGAACCACATCCAAAGGGAAATCCCTTGGACCATGTTTTCTTTTGCATCTGTGGAAAAATATGGCCAAAGTATGTTTTTCTTTTGTTTTTTTTTGTTTGTTGTGCAATACATCAAATTCTGTAGTCAGAGTGCTCAAAATATCTATTTTTAAATTTTCTAAGAGATTACCAACTTCAGCTCATATGACACCCCCGCTTGTAGTATTGTTACTTCTGGTGAGGGGAGTATGCATTCCTGATCTGGTCTGTGTGCTTCCTTGTGAGCACCTGATACACAATTGAATGATGTTATCATAAGTTTCTTGATAAATGTCACCCTTTCCCATTAGATTCAATGTTTCTACCCATTCATCTTTCATACCTTTAATAAGAGTTGACTTAAGTGCTTCACCTGGTAATGCACCATAGGATGATCTTTGTAAACTATACTACAATCTCTCAAGATATTCTTCTAATGATTCATTTTCTTTTACAGTCATTTGAACAATTTCATCTTTTAAGTCTCTAGTTCTATAATAATCTTGATGTTTTTTCAATAAGACCCATTTCATCTCATCCCATGAGTTTATAGTTCTACCCCCTAATCCCATAAACCAACATAGAGCTACTCCTTTCAAAGTGGAGGGGAAAAATTTTAATTTTTGGGTTTCAGAGGTGTAATCACACCCTCTACATAGGACATCAAATTCAAATAAGAATGCATCTGGGTCTTCTGAGATCAATCCATGAAAGTTTGGAAGGTTTTCTAGGGGAACTTCCTTCATGTGGGAATTGGCAATTGGATCAACTATCGGATATTCCAATGTGGAAGTTTCGAGACATTGTTGATTTGGTTGTCTCATTTGATCAAAAATGTGCAAGAAATCTTGAGGGATTTCTTGATCCAGGTATTTTATTCGAGGTGTTTGATTATCTGACCATCTAGGGGATATGACTTCACTCCCTTTATCTGGGATTCCAGGTATACCTTCTTATTTCTCAGGAGATTCAGGATCAGGGAGTGGCGATCGATCTACCTTGGCAACCCCGCTGGTTTCTCCTTCCCCTCCCTCTATATTATGAGAATTTCCCTCTTATAAAGGGGTTAGAGGTGGAAGATCTATGCTTTGAAAGCTTTGCTTAGTCCCTTCAGTTTTGTTGTGAATCTCAGTGTGGATTTTAGTTGGTGAGACTACTTCCTGAGGGATTCAGGTAGATCCTTTCCTAGGTCCAACTGAATGTTGAGATTCATCATTTTGGATGATGTCGTCTATGAAAGTGCTTCGCCCAGGGAGCACCAGGCCTTGGGCTTTGGTAATTTTTGGTGGTCGTTTTGATTTTTCAAGATCTTTCTTCTTAGTCATACACACTTCACACAAAAAGAAATTCAAGAAAGAAAACACCTATTCAACTCTTAATGCATCAGCTGGAGGTAGGTGTTGGCATAAGCACCTTACTTATTTTCTGCATAGGTTCTTACCTTTTGTCTTCGATACCTCATCCTCCAGAGGCATAATCTATGCTACCTTTGACATTCTCCCTGGCAATGACGTCAAAATGTTGGTCTCTAAAGATGTCCTAAAACAACCTTAGTTTTAACATTAATTTATCAGCCCGAGGATTCGTCTTTTATCTCAAGAACATCAGCAAAGTCTATGCAGATAGCTTGTAGAGGCTAAAATAGTGTAGCTAAAGAAAACCTAAGTTTATCCACAATCAAGTTCCTCAAATGTTCATTTAAAGATTCTAAGATTAAGATCTTACTTAACATAATTGAAATCTAATTGCTAACATGTTGTGAATAAAAAGGAACTAGCTAACCTGCTAAATTCATTTAACT
Source organism: Picea glauca (assembly GCA_000966675.3). Classification (NCBI taxonomy): domain Eukaryota; kingdom Viridiplantae; phylum Streptophyta; class Pinopsida; order Pinales; family Pinaceae; genus Picea; species Picea glauca. Next base: position 83,747 of record JZKD02S1647383.1, on the reverse strand, counting down.
GAAAAGAAATGATTGAATTTGAGTAAAGGCTTGCAGAATTGACTATTAACTAGAAATTGAATTGCTAGAAACGAAATAGCAAACTATTCTAATAGAAAGAAACTGCAATTGTAACCTAATCGTAAGGAACAACAGTCATAACTGAATGGAAAGGAACAACAACTGTAACTTTAACTGAAAGGAATGACAATTGTAACATATTCGAAAGGAACAACTTATGTTAATCTTAAGTAAAAGGAACAACGCATATTAAAACGTGAGGAACTATCAAGCAGAAAACTACAGTAATGGAAATTGGAATCATCAATCATTGACACTCAAGAGAGATATCTATCTTCTGTATGCAAACCATATGAAATCATTAGCACGCTTATGCATTCGTCTTAACTATTGTGAAAGGGAATTCAATCGTAAAACATAAATCAAACTGATACAATTACAACTGAAACAATAGCTCCTTTAGACTGGGCCCTTGGTCCTTAGATGCAGTGCTATGAGAAACTCAATATATAGAAATGGTGAAAACAAACAGATCTTTTATTAACTTCATAGTTGGTACATCATTCACAAAAACGGCTTGTGCAGAGTAACTCTGAGTCTGAATACTTGAACGTAATTATTATCTTGTCTTTTAGGATCTATTATCGTCTATATATATAATAATCTGAGTAAATCAAGCCATCCTGAGTATTGGAAGATCCTCAGGATTGCTTTACTATTATAAAGTTACAATATAGGAAACTGAATCATCTTTAAAACTGCTTTTGCACCAAAAGTTCTTAATCTACAATGGCTCACACATTTTCAAGATATCCTTTGCTATTTCGGTTTTGACAATATTTAACCAATCCTGTAACAAAATCAAACAATTCCAACCGTATTTTAGAATGTACTCATCATGACTTCAGTAATATCACTAAAAGACATATTAATCATTTTCTATTCTATTTATCCCTAATTAACATAAAAGTCACTCAAAACTGTATCGCAAACCTTGGGAATACTTCGTACCTTTTTCATAACCCATCAATAACACATAATTTATGACTACCTTTATTACAATTTTATTGTCCTAATGTTCCAAAATTATACTAAAAGATGACATAGTACTATTAAATGAACATAAAATTATAACATGAGAAAGTTAAAAAGTTATAATGTCATTACATGATAATAAATTATAATATTATTATTATAAATTAATATTAGATATTATAAAGTTACAATTAGATTTTAGTAGTCAATTTGTTGTGGGAATGAAGAGTTTTTAGTTCCACTAATAAATAAGTTTTATATATTTATTTGGTGTTTGGTTTAACTGTATCTTAAATTAGATTATTATTATCATTTATTAAAAAATTATTGCAATTTATTTTATTTCATTTTATAATAATTTTAATATTCACTTATATCAATTACAATTTTTTATAATTATTTATGAAAATTTTATTGCAATTTATTTTATTTCACTTTATAATGATTTTAATATGCACTCATATATCAATTACAATTTTTGTTGTATTAATAATATATCATGATGATGATGTCTACTGGATCTTAAGAAAAGTAAGAAATTACTTGGATTTCTTTAAAATGTTATTTTTTTGAGTGAAAAGTATTAATAAAAGTGTTTCAATATCACTAAAGTTTTGATGACTTAGAAGACTAAGAGAAATTTTGTCCTACTATGATAATTTTGATTTCAAAAGTTAAGGTTAACCATCTCCTTATAATATCTTAATTTTATTTTATTCTTTAATTTATTATCACACCATAAATTCTCTTCATATTTGAAAATTTAAATAAAAATAATAGATTAAAATGATTATGAACCAAAAAAAAACATAATATCTAGGATAAGTTTTCTATTATTAAAATTAGGAAAATCATACTTTTATTTATAAAAGTAAAATTATATAGTATGTAAAAAAACATTTTTGAAATAATGTAACAAAGACATTTTTCAAATAGAGAAAGATGTTAAATGTTCACATAAGCAATTCAAAATATATTTTTCAAATTTTCCTTATCATCCATATTTTTCCTAAGTTATGTATCATAAAAGAAACTAATTTCTCAAGAAATAAAAAAACCCATTCCAAGAATGCATCCAGGACACCTCAGGACACCTTCGAATCTGGAATCACAGGAAAGGTTGATTAACATATTGTGAAATATGTCCATTGAGTTCTGGGTCTCATTTAATTGAAACTTCAAATCACATTATTGATTGAATTCTTACACTGGTTCGTTGGTTTTAGGATACATTTTTTTTAATATGCATTTTTTTTAATATACATGTGTTAGTATACATTTTTTTTAATCAGTGATCAATCGGGTAGTATGGATAATCGATTTGACATATTTATGTATGAGGTGTGTGAGAGTTATCTGGTTACAGGCAAAGCACGTGTCCTGGAGGAAATCATCAGCTACGTGCAGCACTTACAGAAGTAAGAAATACAAAGTTAAACTGACCGTGAATGACTTAATTTGTCGATGATATGAATATATGGAAGCGTGTGATTTCCAGATTCTTTCCTTGAAGCTCGCATGCTGTTCCTCTTTATCTACTGAGGTGAGCTGTATTTATCTACTCTGATTGTCTTGTTTTTGTAATATTTGGATATGTCTGGATGATCTTAGACATCCAATTCGGCAATTATGAACAGTGGTCAAATCGAAAGAAGGTTGTGGACATTCATGGCTTCATGGTGCCCCCACAAACAGTGTACAAAAATTTAAACAGTAACCACTTAATTTTCGTTGCCATCCAAAACAGTCAAATGAATAGGTTTGTATTGTTATTAGGACCATAGGTTTGTATGAACTTGGATTTCATAGTATTTAGAGGAATAAAAGGAAATATAGATTTTTTTTATAGTTTTTTTTTTTATATAATTTTATAATTATGGTGATTTAAGATTTTTATTTATTATTATTTTTTCAATTTAATTTGATTTATAAAAAAATAACATATTTATTTAAACCTTAAATATTTTTCTAATATTTAAAATTGTAATTGCATATTTTATTATTTTTTAGGACTTCACAAAACATTTCAAAATACATTTTTCATATTTTCTTAGTTTTTATCTAGAATAGATAACTAAAATAATAATAATAAATACAACCATAATATGTACCATACGATAAACTAATTATGCAAAAGCCCCATTCCAACCATATAGAACACAATTGAAGAATTCAATGGTCATATCTAGAAATATATATGACGAAAATAAATTCTTTTGAAACCTATGATCTTATTGAAGATTTCTTCCATCAAAGGTTGAAGAGAAAACATTATCAAAGTATGTTATTTTTTCATCCACTTAATGACAAGCAAAGAATATATGTTCTGCCACCAAAGTCATGGACAATTTTAGGGCCATTACTTCGGGATAATTATTAGATCCAAGTCCAACTCCTTCTATGAATCTAAGAGACTAAGAATCAGTCAGAAGCAATATGACCTAGAACCTCCTAGTGAAGGATTTCATTGTGAGGTTCCATAAAAAAAATGAAGGATTTAAACCTTGAGTAGAAGACTAGATAGGGAATATAAGTCTATTGTCAAATACGCTTTCGTTCCTTCCAAGCCATATACCCCAAGAAACTATTTAAGATAAATCTCTAAAATTTTTTACATTTTCATTTTCACGGTAGATTCTCAATCCTTATTCAACAGATTCCACTCACCATAATCCCTTAAACCAATTGAAGCCTCACCTTCATTCCATACCTACTTTGAATATGCATAGAGAATAATAAGATGACAGTTTACTTCCCCACTTGATTTCCATGGTATACAACATCCTTACCTTGAGTATTTCTTTTATTTTTTGAAGATTGTCTCAATTTAAGGTTTTTTTATTTAGAAATAAACACATAAATATATGGGATTTAGAAGGGAAGTTAACCCTCCAAACTGATTTCCACTTCCACATTTGCATCCCCCCTTCACCATGTTAATGTAAATATTTATATCCACCATTGGCTATATAAAAACAATGAGTATTTACATCCGAGAGTGTCCTATTCTTACTTGATTATAACATGGTTGGACTAAATTTTTGCAAATAAATTTTCTCAAAGGATGGCTTCCTTTTCTCTAAGGCCCTCAGATCTCTAGCATGTAACCATCCTTGGTTTCATATTGTGAACATCACTCAATTCACGATTTTATTTAGATTGTACATATCTCTATAACTTAAGAGATGACTTATATGATATGGAAGCCTACAATCCTCTCTACAACCAATCCAAGGATCCTTCCCTACTTTCACCCTGACCCATTACCAAATTTCCACACCAACCAATTACCCACTAAAGGAAAGACTAATTCCGCAACTTTCCATATGACAAAGATATTCTCAATTTTTTTCATAGGCTTTTTGAATCCAATCTTCCATACTGGATCAAAGTCTATGTACCTCTCCTTCACCACTTGACATCATGATTGTTTCCCTTGAATGAGTTTGCATACATTATTGGCTTCTAGAAATCTTGAGAAGAAGAAGATATTATTGTGCCCCCATACCCCCATGTCTTTTGGGACTATCCTTTTCCAATTGATCAGAGGAATCCTCCTCCTTTCACAACATCCAAACTAAATAGATATGGATCTGATTTTTCTAATAACCTCCAAAGAACCTATGAGAATCGATGATAATGACATCCAGTATATAGGTATGGCTTCTAAAACTGCTTTTACTAGCATCCTACTACCTCCTCTTGATAGTCATCGATTGCACAATACATTTAATCTTTTTTCCCTCTTTTGGATCACCCAGTTCCAATCCCTTTTCAAATAATCATTTGGTTTTGAGTAAAAACCAAAGTATTTTAGTTCAATATCCAACTTTCACTAATGAAATGTAAAATATTGTGGAATTCATACTTTATTGCAAGTTTATATTCCCATTGTAAAAGAAATAGTGAATTTTTCTAGGTTAATCTACATAGCTATAGCCAAACAATTTAAGTCCATCATCTCATTTCGTGTATTAGCATATCTCTTGGTTCCATCACAAAATATTATTATATTGTCAAAAATAAAAGATTAGATAAAGAAGTGCATTTGTAAATTTTTATCCTTTTAAAACCTATGAATCTTTTTTAATCCCTACTTAATGCTTCTGCAAATTAGGAAAAGTAAGAGAGATAGGAAGCATCCCTTCCTTAACCCCTTTCATTCTTGAAGAACTCAAAATCTTATGCATTTATCAACACATCAAAATAAACTAGATTGTAACATAATTCATAACCCAAGAAACAAAAGGGACACACAAT
>JZKD02S1647372.1:117379-133010 GCA_000966675.3 Picea glauca | reverse complement strand
CCATTACTTTGGCAATTTGCTTGCGATAAGTTGGATTTTTCGCTAATTCTACCAAAGGAATCGGTATCTTAATTTTATTTAATTCATTTTCAAAATTGTAAGATGTATTGGCCTTATCCGTTTCTTTGGTTAAGACTCCCGAGGGTTTTTCTTCCGATTTGTTTGTCTGAATTGTTTTATCGCTTTTGACCTTAGTTTCAGATGTAACTTTATCTATCAGCTCTGTTTCCTTTGTTTCGGTTTCAGCTTTTTTCACCTCAGATTCTTGAGTCTTTGTTATCTTGACTTTATTGCTGGGTAACAACGCCTCTTCCAAAGGAAGTTCATAAGATTGATCCCTTGGGAGGATTTTCTTAGGTTGGTTAGTTGAGGTGGGCTTATTTTTTGATCTCAGATTGTATCTGGGTTGAAAATTGGCCGCTATTATTTCTGTTTCTAGTTGAGATACGCAAAGGTCAGCATGATCACCTTCTTCTTCTTCATTAGATGATTGAGGAGTATTTAAGGATTTCTGGTAGTCTTCCCTAGTCAGAAATGGCTGCGAACACTCATCACCGAAACACGCAACTTCATCTTTTGGATCATCAAAATCTCGGAGGTCACTTGCTCCTATAAAATTTTTGTTCTTTAGGGGAGCTTGTATTTTTTGATCCTCATTCTTTATTTGCCTCTGTTGATTTTGGGGATTTGGGTTTCTCTTGAAATCCCTTTTGTTGGAAGAATCAGCTTTAGCCTGATCCAACTCCATCCTAGAGATTTTGTTAGACAGATCTTTAATTATTTGGGCCATATCATCCACTCTGTCATCAATGTATCTATTTGACCCGGAAGGACCCGTTGGTTCCCTATAGCGTCTGTTATCACGGTTGGCTGTTTCTGCTTTAGCCTTCAATTTACCTGAAGCCATCATATTAGATTCTATTTCGACAACATCGTCTTGCATTCTATTCAGGGTGTCTCCTCTTCTTTCTCGTAAAAGTAGGGCAAAATCAGGTTCGAAAGCTCCTGCAAAGGTTACTTTGGCTGAGGGTTGGGAAGGTTTGACAGCGGCTGGAATTTTATTATACAGTTTGTTAAATCTCAGAATAAATTCCATTACTGTTTCTGAGTTCTTCTTCCTTAGGGACCCAAATTCGGTAAGGTAGTATAAGTGATCCTTTCGCTCTCCCCATTGTCTGAGGAAAGTGTCTTCCAAGGCGTTATATGTTCGAATAGAAGCTGCAGGAAGACTCCGAAACCAAGTTCGGACCTATCCTTCAAAGGTTTGGACAAGTAGTCTCGAATAGACATCCTCGTGCTCGATACCGCATATGTCTGTGAACTAGTCAAAGAAGTTTATATGCTCGGCTGCGGTTAGGTCTCCCTCCCCAGTGAACTTAGGAAGATTTTTGATGTAGTTGTCAGGTAAATCATGGAGGTGAGATGGTAAAACTAGGGGAGCGTATCTCACTGCTACTTTTGCAAATACTCCGGGAGGAGGGATATTTGGATTTCCTCCACCTCCTCCTCCAACGCCCGCCATCGACTTAGGATTAAAAAATGGGGGGGTAGCACACTCTTTTGAATCAGGTGAAAAAGGGAAGTTCTGATGAAGAAAGGATGGTATGTCAGATAACGATCTTTCCAAAGGACCTTTTCCCTTGTTTATAGACGGGAAATTTTGATGTGGCTCACTCCTAAATTCTGAGTAGTCTGTTTCCAGATCTTTGGTATCAGACAGAGGATTGTGGGAAGTAAGAGGTTCTGAAGGGCATTTAGTCTTTACAAGTGGGTTTTTGAGTTTTTTAACTGAAGCAGTTGCCTCTAACGAGCCTCTTGCTTTTAATTTTTTCTCAGGACTATTAACAGGCGCAATGAGCTTGCCACCCGGGTTCTGTCTGGTATGCCTTCTACCAGATGCCAGTTTGTGTTTCAGTGGAGTCGCCAAGTGAAATATTTAAAAAGCCTTAAAACTGTGTGCACTCTATGTTCACTATTAAAGAGTAACACTATCAACGAAATAGTTTGTCGTTCTCCCAGGGAAAAGATTTCGTAACTTCGGTCCCCGGCAACGGCGCTAGAAAGATGTTGTTCCTGAGTCTGTACTAAGGCTTAAAGTACAGTGTCAAGGCATCTTATAGTATACAAAAGGTCGATACAGGATTATACAAACCTTTGGTATGAGAAACTAGAGCAGATTTCTACGTTCTCATCGTCTAGCTTCCAACTGCTCTTGAGCAGTTATGTCATGCTCAATGGCTGCCCATGATTGTTCCAATTCGTCCCGGGTGTTCGCAGTTTTAAGGATTGTGTCTAAGAGGTTTAAAGCGATATGTATTTGACTAGATAATCCGGGTTGAATATCAGGTTGAATTGTTGCGGGAACAGTCATTGAGTAACAGTTACAGTATGGAAATGGTTTTTAAAGAGAGATTTTATTTGCTGTTTTAATTCAGACGAAATAAAGAGAAACCTTTGCATGAAAAAACGAAATAAGAATGCGAATTGAAGGTCCTTTCCTGTATCTATGTTGTTTCCGATAAAAATAACGTGAGATGGGAGAAAACATTAAGCTGTAGATGACGCGAAGTTCCTGTCAGTGGGAAACTCACGTATACACAGAAGAAGAAATTGACATAAACATAATTGACCTAGTGTAAATAAACATAAAATTATGTAAGTGTAAATTGGTCTTACACCCGCTAACAGCTGGTGCAGAGGAAAGACAAGAGACAATTACAGAAAAAAGATGCAAACCTTTCACCATAGTAGTGGTCGTACTAAATTACAGTGATACACGCCAAATATGTAGAGCAAAATGAAAAGAAACAAAGAACATGACGAAACAAACTTGCAACACAGTCGTGACAGAATAGTGAATCTTCAAATTGCTTGTATTAACTCCTCTAATGCAAAGACTCTCTTACAGTTAGTCCCCAAAAAAGTCCATCCTTTTTCTCTTCTTTTTGTGATCTATTTATACAAAATTTGCCTCTTGGTTCAAAAGAGAGAAATTACTCCATCTGTTCGAATCTGTTTACAAAAATGTGCCAGGTGCTTGTTTTTGCTTAAATTTAGTACATATGCTACACTTGTCTAAAAATGAAATACAAGCTGTGAAGGTTTTGCATTGACAGCTGGGGGGAGCGAGATAAATCCATTTCACCTATTCTATCTTCAAGAAGTGCTAGGTGCCTGTCCTCGCATGGATTCAGTGTACATGATACACTTGTCCACAAACTGGGTCACAAGCTGTGAAGGCTCGGCCTGACAACGGGCTTCGGCAAGATAGCACTCTCGGGCCAACTGTGGAAGTTTATCATTTATTTGTATATCAACGAGTTGAAGGGCGCCAAGTTGTGCACTAGGTTGAATCAAATGTTTGTAGATTTGAGTTGGGTCTACCCTGTCCATCTTGGAGATTTCTGCTGAATTTCTGTCATTCCCCTCCTTTATGTCGAGATAAATCCGATCTATATTTATCTGCCTTAGCGCCTCTGTGTCAGCTCTAATTTCTATCCCCAACTGCTCACCATTTATGTTATTGACTGCCTCTTCTAACGAATTTGCCACGTTTTGAGCCTGTTCTTTGTTTAAAGTAATATCCTGTTCCCAATTCTTTAACAAGATATTTCCCCTGGTTTGTTCGGCAATGGTAAGCCTGGGAGGCCCTGAAAACCTGTTGTTGGTCGCTATTACTGCCTCTTGGAAAGCGACCCGAGCAGCTTCTGCATTCCTTTCTTTGTCAATCAGATTCTCAGAGATTCGCTGTATTAACAAGAAGTCTTCTCGAATCTCTCCTACTTTGTTCATCAGGCTCTGTTGAGCAGAGGAGATCCTGCTCCGGATATCAGTTGCTCGAGGTCTAACGATATCGATGTCAACCGCCTTGCTTTCTGTGACCTCCAACTGAGTCTGCAGCTGTGTAATCGTATCCCTCTGCTGGCCTGATTGTACCCGACCATCTCGGATTGTAGAATTTGCTTGTTCCAGCTTGGTCTTGAGGACTTCAATTTCTTTCTTGTCGGCTAATCGGGCCAACTCGATTTCTCTGCTTGCTTGACTCTTAGCGCTTTCTGTTGCTGAAACCACCCTGGCCTCAAGAGTCTTGATCAGGCGATTTTTCACTTTGAGCTGCTTCTTTAACATTTCGACCGAGAATTGATTTGCCGTCGCATACGCTCCTAGCGTTCCTGCAATTTCCGTGGCAAATTCATCCTTCTTTTTATTCATCCCATCGGTCATCACTTTGAATTTTTTACCGGTAGACTCTCCCTCTTGGTAAAATTATCGCTTTACTACAACTTTCCTCTTTTTGTCAAAAAATAATTCATTAGGAGGGAGTTCCTCGACCCTTATAGGCCTCATTTCTTCACCAAAAATCCATCCTTCCTGTATGTTTCCTTGCGTTGACTGAAAAGGGGTGACAGAGGTGATGGGTGCCCCGATTTGCTTCGCCGTTTTCCCTGGTGTGCTGAGTGGATCTTTCTCTTTCGGGGGATCAGAGGTCTTCGTCCCTGCCTCCGGACTCTGAGTTTTTGGTGGGTCTGTGTCTTTTATTTCCACCTCCAGACTATGCTCCTTGGGAGGGTCAGTATTCTCCTTTTCTGTTTCAGGATTCCCCTCCTGCTCAGGACTCTTCTCCTTGTCTGGATTATTTTCCCGCTCGGGACTTTTCTCCTTTCCGGGATTTTTCTCCGCCTCGGGATTCTTCTCCTGCTCTCCTTCCTGACTTTTTTTGGGGTTAGAGGTTTTCCCCTCAGAACCTTCGGCCTCCTTTCCTTTATCCTTAGAAAGTCCCAAACCTCGCAACACAACAGGAAGACATCTTTTCCTATGCTCTTGAAATTTTAAAACAGAAGCTCTGTCTGTGGGTGCTAGGGATCCGATTTGAAATTGCACCTCCGAATAGAACCTCGCCCCTCGAAAAACATCATCCGAGGGCGAACATTCATGTTAGAACCTCTTCAATCCACAATTTCCCAAATGAGCACTTAGAATTCCCTGGGGATCATGCTTTTTGTACTCGACAGAGACTAGGCTCAAGTCTTCAATGGCTGCAGCCTCAACTTTAGCATGTCCAAAATCTAATAATGAATATGAATTCATCCGAATAGGAAGAAACGGCCATACCTTCTTGGCCGATGCTTTGAGCTCTTTTCTCACTCTGTCGATTACTGTTTGCCGAGCAATCTTGCGACAGGCCAGCTTGTCGGGGATGAATAGCGGTAGCGTCGAAGGAGGGACAGCAGCTCCGAACACTCTAAAATAGGAGAATTTCTCCTCCACGTACCAGTCCGCGATACGGTTCAGATTCACAGCAATGCTATCCGAGATGCGGGGTGGTGAAAGACCAAAAATGGTTATGTGCAGGGGCACCATCACCCAGTTAAAAATCTCATAAATAAACTTGTTCACGTTGTTTTCCCACAGCTTATCGTGGTACTCATGAACAGTCTTCTCATGGGTTGGAATCCAAGCCCAATTCATCAGAGGAAAAGGCATCAGGGAGCATATAGCGTCCATGATATACGCGGACATGTAGGATCCGGATGGTTTCCCGTCTTCTTTTTTCTCCTGGTACTCAGTGATCCTGTTGAACAAACTATCGGAGAGCATTTTCGTCCAATTGAATGACGAACCTTCTGCTACCCGAAAGATGAGAGGTACCCACTGAACGTAAAAATGTGCGGTATCCTCCCAGCCGAAAAGTCGACAAGTCATCATCGTCACATACATATAGTTTGGCTCCAACGAAGAGATCGAATACACACCCTTGTCGTTCACTCTGAATGTCGAGGAACGAGACACCCAATCCTTTATCAAGCCTGGCATGGTTTTGTCAAATTCTTCGCACTCCTTCTTTTTGAATTCCGCCAGGAATTCTTTACCATATGTGTGCTCATAGGTTGGTGGGAGCTTATATATAGACTGGATATGCTCGGGCCTAAAAGTCCCAATCATGGCTTGTCGGTCATTTAAGATAGTTCTGGGAGACAGGTCGACGTGATCCAATGCCCATCGGATCATGTCGTAGTATGGGAGCAACCGAGGTCTGGTCGCAACCAGGTGCATCCTCGACTGAACAATTGTCTTATACTTAGTGTTCAGGTCGTCCTTCACAATATCATAGTTATAGTCATCAGAGTCTGAACAGTTTACCAGCTCGGATTGTAGAATGTTTGAAATAGACGACCAGGTGGATACTGAACCACTCGTCCGGGGCGAAGTATCTGAGACGTTGTCCGGACCCTATGCCGCAACCTCGACGTTTTCTTTCGCTGCTCTCCTTGGCGCCATAGCTGAAACTTGCTGTTTTTCTCTCTTGCAGTAGACCTGTGTATACATGCGGAAATGAGTATCCTCGGGGAAAGGCAGCTCTATGCGTTAATAAGAAATGTTTTTAAAAAGTAAAACGACATCTCGTATATATTTGAAAATCATGTACCTTTGACATAAGTCTGTCAAATCGCGAATAAAACCAAATTTATTGAAAAAATCCGATCTTATTTTCTTCGTGGATTTACCCTAATTTCTCATTAATGTCATGAATATTGGGCGGCTTGATAGGTGCTCGTGTTATGGAGAGTAAATAAATAAATACCTCGTGAGGTGTGCCAACCTTGAAGCGCAGGACGTATTTCGTTTAATTTTAAAGTATTACAAATCTTAACGACTTAAAAACTTCCTCGCTTTTCGTTGCATTGCGAACTTTGTTTTCGCATTTTGACCCTTTAACTTGTGATACTGCGAGGGCCGATTTTAATGTAATCAATGGTAATCATGATTGGCAGATCCTTAATGATATGATTAACTTAATCTCCATATCGTGACTCGAGAATTCGAAGACAAAATTTTAGGAGAATGATATGTCGAGTCGCGATATCGCTATGTGGTGACAATTAGGCTTGAATTAAGAGAAGGAAATCTTAGATTAGGCGATAATTAATCTTGATATAATTATGTCGCAACTTCGCGAATCGGAGTTTTGGACACCTTAACTTTATGAAAGAAAGTGCCGAGCGGCGATGTGCCGAGAACCAAGTTTTAACTGTGGTTAGTTTTTTACCCTCGGTTCTTGACTAAGGTTATCAAAAGGTTATCGCGTTCTCGGCTCTCGGAGTTGTAAAAACAGAAATTTAGGGTCGACGAATGCCGAGGCACGAAACCCCGACGATGTCCTAAACAAAGGTTAAAGGTTTTACACTATTCTTGCCTTGGACGAAAAATTAGAACCGAGTTCGCATTCTCGCGACTCGGGACTTGTGAATTAAAAAATCAAAGTGTTCGACTTGCGATATCCGACTTGCGACATTTCAAAATAAAACAAAAGGAAAACATATTGGCGAAAAATGGATCTTTTCTTTTGAAAGTGAAAAAGCCTTGCTATTCAGATGACGAGATTTAAGAGTCTTATGATTTCGGAAGGAAAGAAGAACAACTTTAAGTGTCAAGTATCAAACGTTGAAAATTGCACGAGGTGAAAAAACAAGGGCGGCTCTAACAGACGGATCTCGGCTGCCGATGGCAAGACTTCACACACTCGCTTGATATGTTACTCGAAAAACAAGAATTCTCCTGAGCCGTGCTCGAGCATTTTGTACAACTTGCAGACTCGCATGCTTCTTGAATCCGTGACAAGAATAATAGCTAATAGTAGGTATTCCACTGCTACCAAAACCCTAATCCCTTAATCATGGATTAATTTAGAAAACCACTAAAAATAGAAAAAAAAGCTAAAATAGAAAAAACCGCCAAAAACAAAATCAAGGTGTTTCCCCAAACCCCGTCAGCTTTGGGATACTTCCCATAGATAAATGATCCATGTAACCAGGGGGGGGATACTGTCCCCCCCGTGGGACCCCCCTAGGAAAGCGCCTGGTGCATAGGACACAAAGAGCGAAGGGGGGTATCGTCAGATGTAGTTGTCAAATCTGACTCACCCCCATACACAAATGCAAAGAATATAACACCTACCCAACATTATCCCACTTGTTTTTTTCTTTGCATACATGGGTTCACATGCTTACATAGTCAACAATCCAGGGCAGTAATTCCCATTGTTTATATACACTAGGAGAACTTCCAGATCTCACTGACTTTGTCAATGAATCTGCAACATTCTTCAAAGTGTCTAACTTCTCCAACAACACCTTCTTATCTGCAACCATGTCTCTCACGAAGTGATATTGAACATCAATATGCTTTGTTTTTGAATGATAAGTTGGGTTCTTTGCCAGGAATATTGCACTCTGACTGTCACAATCTAACCTTAATTCTTTTTGTATCAACCCAATACCTGAACACAATCTCTGTAACCATACTGCTTCCTTGCATGCATGAGTGACTGCCATGTATTCAACTTCTGTAGTTGAGAGTGTCACTACAACCTGTCTTTTTCTCCTCCAAATAGGTTAAGCACATACCCACTTGTAGATCTTATACGATCCAGATCTCCAACCCAGTCTACATCAACAAACCCATGTATGTCCAACACTCTATCCAATATTGGTCTTCCTTGGTAGCACAATCCATAGCTAGAAGTGCCACACAAATGCCTGAAAACCCTCTTTATTGTTTTCCAATGCTCCTTCCCTGGTTTTGACATATATTTTCTTAAAACTTCCACTACATGGTTAATGTCTGGTCTAGTAAAGACCATTGCATACATCAAACTGCCAACACACTAGAATATGGAACATGGGACATGTCCTCTTCCTCTTCCAGTGTCTTGGGACACTAATCTGCAAATAAATTTACACCTACAGGAATAGGAACCTTAATCGGTTTACTTTCCTGCATATTAAACCTCTACAATATCATCTCAACATATTTTCTTCTCTGCCTAATTTTCTACTAGAGTTGTAAACTCTTTAAATTTATCAAACAACTAATATTTCTTCCTGAGAAAATAAATCCATGTGTTCCTTCAGAAATCATCTATGAATGAAATGTAATACACATATTTACCTAGTGATGAAACATGCATAGGTCCAAACACATTATTGCGTATCAACTCTATTACCCCCTTTTCTCTTGTAGCACTAGATGGGAATCTTACTCAATTATGTTTACCATATATGCAATGTTCATAGAAATCAAAATCGATGGTGCAATTAGACATACCTTCAACCATACATTTACCGTGTAGTGTTCGAAGGCCCTTTTCTCCAATATGTCCCAATCTTTGATGCCATAGCATGGTATTCTTTCCAGGGACAATATGTATATTGTCTTCTTTATTTATTTACTGAGGGACAACATAAGCGTTACACCCACCAGTATAAGTGCTTCCCAACAACTTGTATAGAGTTCCACATCAAACTCCCCTCATCAACACCATTGCGCCTCTGACCATCTTGAAATTTCCCTTTCCCAATAAAGTATCCACATCTCCATCATCCAACTTACTTATAGATATTAGGCTACTAGATAGATCCGAGATGTGAAGAACTCCAGGGAGAGTTCTAATCCTTCCATCTTTCAACAACAACTTAACCCTTGCGCATCCCATGATTTTGGTTGTCGGATCATATCCTAGGAAGACATCACCACCCTCATACTTTTCATATTCACTGAACCACTCCCTATGATGAGTCATATGAAATGATGCACCTAAGTTGATCAACTATACATCACATTCTGCATGTGTACCTATAGATGCCAGGTAAATGTGACTTCCTTCTTTTGTGAGTGTTTTCTCCTATGTGGAAGAGGACTCATCAGATCCCTTTGCTTTATCAAATTTCTTAGACCTACAATATTTCTTATAATTCTTAGATTTACCACATTTCCAACATTTCCTCAAAGATTTTCCTCAGGATTTAGATCTGCCCGCTGAAGACTTATTTGTATCCCTATCTTTGGGATGACCTATTACAAATAAATCATCTATGTTATGACTATCCATGCTTTTCCACCTCATCTCTTCTGATAAAAAGGATGGAACCACATCCTCATACTTCAATGCAGATTGAGTAGTACTACCAATCTCTACAACCATATTATCCCATGAGTCTAGAAAAGAACATAACAAAGTAGTACACTTGTCTTCTGCAAGTGTAATATTAACAAATCCAAGTTGAATTACTAGAGTACTGAAGGAATTTAGATGCTCTGTCACATAATCTCCATATTCCATCCTAATATGATAAAGCTTATTTTGAAGAAAATAATTGTTTGCTGGGGACTTTGACTGATACAAATTCCCCAAATTTTCTCATAGTTCCTTGGCTATAGATTCTCTCGACACATTCTATAAAACCGAATCATCGAAGCAGAGTTGAATCATACTCCTTTCCTTCTATCTATCTTCTCTCAATCTTCTTGCGACATACCAATATATTGAGTACTAGTAGTTTGTGTACCTATAGGCTGTGTACTAGTAGGTCATGTACTAGGATCCACAACGATCCATTGTTCTTTTTCTACAAGAAGGTCCTCCATATTGGGATTCCATAGCTCGAAGTTTTTACCATTGAATTTCTCAATATTGATTCTAGAATTTCTCACCATTCTTTTTCAACACACGAATCACCACTGCAAATCTCCCACTGAACCCGGGTTTATCACAGACCCAAGATAAAATTGATCTATCAAGACCGAGTCAAACCCTTAGAAAAAAGGTGCCCCCTTGAAGCCAAAAACGTGTTCTAATACCACATGTAAGTTTTAAACCTGTCAAGTAAAAAAATGCGTATAGATTCTAATCAAAACAAAAATTAATCAATGGCTCACACATATAGTACACAAATATTTACACTGGAAACCCTTAACTGGGAGAAAACCATCCCTCCTTGGTTTTTCACCTCTCAACTCTTCATTGTATTAATTTCACCATTCACAATACAATATATACAGAATATTTTAGGTATTCTGCAGCTACCAAAACCCTAATCCCTTAATCTTGGATTAATTTAGAAAACCACTAAAAACAACAAAAAACGCTAAAATAACAAAAAATGCTAAAATAGAAAAAAACACCAATTTGTTTTGGGGCGCTTCCATGAATGATCCATGTAACCAGGGGGGAAATCATCAAATATTACACACCCCCTCCCCCTCCCCACACACATGCAAAGAATATAATACCTACCCAACAATGTATTCCTCAAGTATCTGGGGGGTTTACATAGTCATCTACGAAAGCAGGTGATGCTCTTCAAGCCAAGGACAAGGGATGAGGAATGTGTATAGGAACAATACTTGGAAAACATAGGCCAAAAGAAGGGGCATCCAAGTGGTTCGAAGCAAAAGGAGCAATAAGAAGATTCCAAGGAGGGGAAGAAGAAGTGGAAAGCGGGAAAAGATAAGAAGACAACAACCACTACACATCAGTGAAAAAATCCCAGCAACCATTGCAATCTTTGGAACATTGATGGCCACATCGAGGAAAAATGTTTGAAACTATATCTAGAGCTGAACCCAAAGAACCACAAGAAGGATGAAAAGAAAAATAACCTTCTAGCCAAATATTTGAGCAACCAAGTTGAAAGTAGCTCAGATGTGGGTGAAAAGATTGTCTGTACATATATGCAGAAAGATGTGAATCTAAGTATCCTTCATCACGATAAAGAGAGGGAGATGAATAAGCTCTTCCACATCAAGATTCAAGTCAAGCAGACCAAGATAGATGCTCTGTTTAAATCTGGCTCACAGGATAATCTCATAGCAGTGGATCCGATCAACAAGCTTGGATTGGAGGTTCACGATCATCCTAGCCCCTATCCATTAGGTTGGGTAAAAAAAAATGCAGAGATAAAGGTAACATAATAGTGTAAGATTAAATTTTTTATAAGTGTAGATTTTATTAATGTAACGTCCCCAGCCATCAACCCACATGCTGAGAAACGCTACTTCGTGGAAACATTCTCATACTTGAATATATAACATGCATTATTTATAAAGAATAAGCATTAAATCAAATTAAGACATTTGACATGGATTTATTGTTGTCATACAGAATTAAACAGAATTAACAACAATTCAAACTAGCAATGGAATACATGATAATATTACAAGTATCACAAAACATGCATTTTAATTAAGTACACAATTAAAACACATAATGATACTTTTCTTTGAAACTGTAATACACCACCAACTGCGTGCAGACCTTCCATGAACCTCCCAACCATAGACCATGTTGGTCATCACTCTCAGTAGTAGGTCACCCCCGAGCTAGGAATGAGCTCCACCAGGCAAGGGAATCCTAGGCTAGGCAAGGGAATCCTAGGCTAGGCAAGGTCAACGGAAGACACACAGTTTATGAGGCAGTATTCTCCCCCAGGAGCCACTTATGCCCACTTCTCACATACTCTCATTCCCAACATGCCTATCCCACCCCAGAAGTATACACCTTCACTTTCACCAAGACAGTCCTTCGGGTGCTAAACCTCCCTTGCCTTGGGCTTCAACAACAGATCGGACCGAAATTCTCCAAGCTTTGTGGCAGCTATAGGACTCCTTCTAGGAGTTCTCATTTCCTCCGTGCACTCTCTCACCTGGAGAGAGTCACTCACAGTCCTAACAACGTGCTTCTTCAACCACAACCACCTCTCTCACCTGGAGAGAGTGTTGCACATAGGCTTGACAACCTGCTTCTTCAACTCCGTTCCATCACAAGGAGGACAACAAGGCTAAAAAAGGAATGGATGACGGTAGCCAATCACACTCAGCCAAGGGACTGCATGGCCACAACAACCCACAATTATAACACATACGACATAGACAATTGCTCAGGTTTCACAGAATACGCGGGTCAGCTTCAGAGGTGCATGGCTATGCAGAGGTACAGTGTAGAGACAAAATGGTTCTTGGGAAGGATTCCAGTGAACTCAGGCAGAATATGGAAGGTCCATAGAATGACTCAGGTGATGGATTTCTGGTCTCAGGTGCGTGTGTGAACATTGCAAAGGATGAATATAGAGGCCACAAAATTAATAGGAATACACCAGTGGACTTCCGGTTATGGTTTTTAGGATTGCATGAAAGGAAAATTAGGCAGAGGTCATTCATAGACTCCCCATGGTTCAGACAACCGACGACAGAATGGAGGACAAACCCTCATCCCGACTCAATTATTGGGTTAAATTGCATGTGCCTGGGCCGACACATGTCGCCCATGAAGATGCATGCACTCCATCAAGTATGCGTTCCCTTTTTTGCACACGTTGGGGTTGCATGCGTTGCCTCTCCTAGGACTTAGGATAAAAACATACCTTTCACACCACCTTGGAATAATAATAAATTATTATTCCCATGGAATTAAGTGCTCAAGCTTAGCCCCTCTTCCTACCTTTCAGCCCCCTCTCCCTTACCCATTATGTGGAAGCTTAGTCCCTCATCACTCTTTCTTCGTGGTCGGTCGACACACAATGATGTTTATATATTATATTAATGATCTGCATAATTACATATACAAAATTAGACTCCTGGCCTTAACACTTAGGCTCTTCGGCCTAATAAACACATAATCCCACCAACTTATCAATACTCGGCTCACCATCCTACAAAACATGATTACAATTCATAAACATGATTACAATTCATAATATAACTAGGGAACTACCATGGGATATTACAATCCCCTCCCCTTATTTTTGCACTGTCCTCAGTGAAACTCTTTACACAACATCAACAAGATTTTCAAAATCTTCAAAATGATGTGGGTATTATGTCCGCATAGCATCCTCATGCTTCCATGTCACGTCCTCAGGACCGTACCAGGTCCACTGGACCTTTACAAGCCCTATGGCTCGATTTTGGAGCTGTTTTCTTTTCCGGTCCAATATGCACACATGATGCACTTGGAAGACACCTTCTTGCTCCACCTGAATCACATTCCAATCGATAACATGATTAACATCAGGTATATATTTATTAAGCAATGAAACATGAAATACATTATGTATAGTCATGGATGCAGGTAATGCAAGCATATATGCAACTGGCCCAATCCATTCTAGGATTTCAAAAGGCCCACAAAATATGGCTGCCAACTTGGCACAGTTTCCCAACTTCAGGGAACTTCTATTGGATTTTACTTTCAGGAAAACATGGTCACCCACTTTAAACTCTCTGTGGGTTCTGTTTTTATCAGCATAACTTTTTTGCCTGTCTTGGGAAGCTTTCAAATTCTGCTTAATTTTTAGCATATGTTATTCCATTTCCTTGAGTAACTCTGGCCCAACTACTGCCCTATCAGCTGGATTATCCCAACTCACTGGAGTATTGCAGTTTCTGCCATAAAGTGCTTCAAATGGGCTCATCTTCAATGATGTTTGATACCCATTGTTGTAGGCGAATTCTACCAAGTGTAGGTAGTCTTTCCATTTAGATGGTTTGTCCATCACATACATCCTTAGTATGTCTTCTATCACTCGATTCATCTGCTCTGTATGCCCATCAGACTCAGGATGATAAGGTGTACTGAAGTTCAGATTTGTTCCGAACCCATTGAATAACCCTTTCCATAAATTTGAGGTAAATTTCGGGTCTCTGTCAGACACAATTTTCTTGAGAATTCCGTGAAATCATGCCACTTCCTTCATAAAAATATCAGCAACATCCGCGGCCTTGTGAGTAGTCTTTAACAGAATGAAATGGGAATCTTTCGTAAGCTTGTCCACTACCACCATGATTGAATCATACTGCTTGCCGGTTCTGGGCAATCCTGTGATCAAATCCATTGTCACCACTTCCCACTTCTGCTCAGGAATGGGTAAAGGTTGCAGCAACCCTGCTGGGTGTCTATGCTCAACTTTAACCTTATGGCACTCCATACATCTAGCGATGTATTCTTCAATCTCTTTCTTCATACCTGGCCAAAAGTAATGGCTCTTGACTCCTGCAACAATTTTATGATATTCAGGGTGCCCTGCATATGACACATTATACATTTCTTTCAAAATCATAAGTTTCAAGTCCTGGACATTAGGTACATAAATTTTGTTCTTGTACAGAAGTATTCCATCAGTTTCCAATTTATAAATCTCCACTTTTTGTGGAACCTTACCTTGCTGCAGCTTTGCTACCAAATCCTTGTACTGCAAATCTGTATTTGTAGCCTCCAAAATTCTTCTTTTAATATTGGTTCAGTACATGCTAATGGGTGTAGCATGTAATTCATGCACTTTCCTTCTAAGTGAATCAACCAATTTATTTTCCTTCCCTTTGATATGCTTGATATCAAAATCGTACTCACAGAGAAACTCCAACCACCTACTCTGTCTAGCATTCAA
Organism: Picea glauca; assembly: GCA_000966675.3. NCBI lineage: Eukaryota > Viridiplantae > Streptophyta > Pinopsida > Pinales > Pinaceae > Picea > Picea glauca. The sequence continues at coordinate 117,789 of JZKD02S1647372.1, read as the reverse complement.
GGTTGGCTAATCAAACAAGTACTTCAGATTGTTATGGTCTGTTCTTAGTTCGAACCTCCTTCCCATGAGGTAATGTCTCCATTTATTTAGAGTGTGCACTATGGTTGCAAACTCCAAATCATGAGTTGCATAGTTCCTTTCGTTCTCTTTCAACTTGCAAGATACCAGATATATAAAATATGCAGAACATAAATGAAATGCGAGAAATGACAGAATAACAATAAAATATCCAGTATAATCTTCACAATACACAGAAATGATATACAAAATAGCAACAGAAATAACACTTTGATTTAGATAGCAATGTTCACAGGCCTCTTCGAGGGGGCAACCTCCAGTCGAGCAACGCTCTGTTACAATAATCTCCCAGCTAGGGTTCTCATACCCTCGCCTCTTATTTATACTAAATA
>JZKD02S1647372.1:71988-103485 GCA_000966675.3 Picea glauca | reverse complement strand
TTAGGTCTTCTTACATCCACCTTATTCTATTTTATTGAAAGGCCTTATTAATATTGACCTTTATTACATCCGAATACATTGATATACCTATGTGTGGGTTAGGACCTTAACACAACTTTATGGATTCATAACAGATTACAAAACCATTTTGACCAAGGAATCCTCCCAGTCCTTCTTTGCATGCATCGCTGCACACCATGAAAGCTTCATTTGGATCTGTGATCCTCAGGATTGGAGCACTAGTTAATAGTTTATTCAATTGCTGGAAGCTTCTCTCACAATCCTTTGTCCACTGAAACTTCTTCTCCTTCCTTTGCAAGGAAGTTATAGGGTGAGCTATCCTCGAGACCCTGCGATAAACCTTCTGTAACAACCAACTAGACCCATAAAGGATCTGACTTCTATCATGTTCTTTGGTGCTGACCATTCTCTGATGGCCTCAATCTTCTCAGGATCTACAACTATCCCTTGCTTCAAAATAATATGCCCCAAGTAATGGATCTACTCCTGATAAAACGAGAACTTTCTCAACTTGGCATACAGTTGGTGCTCTCTTAGCACCCGTAAAACCATCCTAAGATGTTTTTCATGCTCTTCCTCTGACTTGGAATACACCAAAATGTCATCCAAGAAGACTATGACAAACTTGTCTATATAGTCCCTAAATACACCATTGATTAGGCACATAAAAACAATGGGTGCATTTGACAGCCCAAACGGCACCACTGTGAACTCATAATGACCATACCTTGTTCTAAAGGTGGTCTTGATAATGTCTTCATCCTTTATCCTTACTTGGTGATATCCTGACCTGAGGTCTATCTTCGAAAATATCTTCGCATCCTTCAACTGATCGAAGAGGTCATCAATCCTCGACAGGGGATATTTGTTCTTTACAGTTACTTTGTTCAATTTTCTGAAATCGATACACAATCTCAACGTCCCATCCTTCTTCTTCATGAATAGGACCAAGGCTCCCCAAGGTGACACACTTGGGTGTATATACCCCTTCTTCAGAAGCTCTTCAAGCTGTAGTTGCAGTTCTTTCAGCTCCGACGTACTCATTCTGTAAGGAGCTTTCGACACTGGAGCTTCTCTAGGCATCAAGTTTACAGAGAAGTCAATATATTTTTTCAGAGGTAGTCCGGGTACCTCCTGAAATACATATTCAAACTCCTTTAGTACCACATGATCTCCAATCTTTGAGATCTCATCCTTAGATGCTCTTCCTCATCCAAGCAAGTGAATTCCTTATTACGACAGTCCAAGATGGCATGGTGCTGGTCCAACCAGTCCATCCCAATTAGACATTCATAAGAACCTAAAGGTAGAACATTCAATTCAACCTTTGTGCTCAATCCATTCATGTCCATAGGACATGACTTAACCAACTCAGTGACCTTCCTCTTGGTTCTTGTAGCCAACTGCACTAACCAAGACTTTTCATGTTTGCTTCTTTACAAATGAAAACTTTCCACCACTCTAGGATCTATATAACTATGGATATCCCCTGAATCAATTAAAATAGTAAATGGTTGGTTGTTAATCATACCTTCCACTTCAATCATGTGCGACTGATATTCAACTTGCTTGTTGTCCAGGGCTGTGTAGATCCTTGGAATTCTACTACCCATGTCCTCTACTGTTTCAACCTACTCTACATTGTGGAAAACTCTCACTTTATCATTTTTGTGGGGGAAATCTATGTATCTATGGTTTTATTTACAACCCCAACATTTTATAGGTGGCGGTCTTGGAATTTTCCCACCTACTTCAACCTTCCCGGGATCTCTAAAAGATGGCTGTCCTTGAGGACTATTTCTGAAAAAGGGTGACTTAGTTCCCTTCTTCCTCTGATGCATCTTGAATTTCTTCTTGTCTTCCCAAGCCTTCTGGAAAGTAGGCTTCTCCCTTTGCTGCTCATATAAGCGTTTCACTTTTCTTATCATTTCTTCCATAGTTTTTGGGTCATCATACTGGATCTTGTCCCCAATGGAAGGTGGAATTCCAATCAGATACCTTTGAATATTGACAGTCTCATCCTTGATGAATGAAACATACTTCAATAATTCCAAAAGCCTTTGTTCGTATTCATCAATGGTCATGTTGCCCAGCTTGAGTTCAAAGAACTCTTTCATCTTTCTATCATAGTATCTTTTAGTCAAGTATTTCTTCTCGAAATATCTCTTGACTTATTTCCAAGTGATATCTTTCTCTCTAATGTGCTGCACCTACACAAGATGATCCCACCACATGGATGCCTTTCCCTTTAGTTGATACATTGCAATTATTCCTTCTGCATGAGAGGAATAATTCTACAGTTGGAAATATTTCCTCATGCCAAGCAACCATGTCTTGGCATCTTCCTCCTTATGTTCTCAATCAAATGTTGGAGGGTTAATCTTGTTCATTTCTCCCTTCAATTCATTCACTCCAGATCTCCTGTGCTTTTTGGTAGGAGATGGGCTTGAACTACTGTGTGCCCTCTTGGAGTGACCTTGGGAGTGATGATGGTGTTTACCAAAACTCCTTGATATTCTTCCCTCAGAAGTCGGGTGACTCCCTGTTTTTCTCGAGTCTCTCTCCTGGTCCAACTTATTTTCTATTCTCTCCAGACTCTTCATAAACTTTAAGTTGAATTCACCTTGTTTATCCTGAGCTTTCTACTATCTGTTCGGTGTGTTTGGGCATCTTTTTGCAATTTTTCAATGATCATCATCATATGCCCTTCCTTATCTATCTCTTCTCCATGCCCATTGGAGTTTGACCCTTCAAATCCCAAATGAACATCCATCCCTTTAGCTTCGTTCTATGAATTGGAAGAATTATGTGTCTCTTCCATTTCTTTTGCACTTAGTGGAAATTCTACTCGGTTCTGGCACTCACTAAACTTCTGCAAACACAATGTGTAGACAACCGAAATTTGTCAAGAATTTATTCCTTAACAAATCCAACATTCATAAACAAATCTGAATCAAGAAAACATTCAGATTTCATGAATTTTTCGAGCTCTGCTTGACTCTGTAACAATCCTTCGGGCTCTAGCCCCTTCTCTCTTAATCCCCAATCCATGTGATTGCAGGTTGTGACCACTCGCTTAGCAAAAAGGGTGCTTCACGACTTCGTGTTTCGGGAGGTTTCAAAGCACTTCACAACAACTTCCCGAATTTCTGACTAATGAACTCGCGACATAGGGTGGATCAACCATCCACGTCTACCCAACATCCAACGACTGACACTCGCTTTGGAACCTTAGGCATCTGAGTTCCAGTACTTCAGGACTTCAGAAGATTTCACATCCGCACACCCTAAACACTTCCACGTCACCTTAGGTGACATCATTTCCTTACATCACTTAACATTTTCCCAATTGCGGGGGAATGCAACGGTGGTTTTGGAGTAACCCACCCTTCATTCCACAATTCTCCTGACACTGACATGTAACCCCTCAGTGAAACCACGGTTTGGATTGCGGGACCACCTTGGATAATTATCTTCCGTGCAAATTCGATCCCTACAATGTCTCCTGGCCATTGATCTTGATGTATTGTGATCAACGCCGTTGTGGGTCCTTCGACCCATAACTACGTTACGTAAACTCAAGCCCCACTAACCCTTCTCACACATGATGCCACATGGTGGAATACTAGCGATGCCATCCGACCCCACCACGTCTACTCTTTCGCTTCGAAACTTCAGACTTCAGGAGTTTGTGCAACGACACATCCCACTTCTCTCAACAACTAAACTCCTGAATTACAATATGTTCTTTTTCTTGATCCAACAGTCAATCTCTTTTCTCCAGATCTATGGTGTAGATCTCCCTTGGGACTTTAGTGTTTCAGGTTTCGAGTGTTTATGCCTTCGCACACCCCACTTCACCCGATTGTTGAACTCCGAAGGGCTTCCAGGATAACCCTCCTCTACCTTCTCCAGATCTGACTATCGTACTAAATTTCCCTTCCGTCTGAATAGATCCTACAACTCCAACACTCCAAGTGTTGAGCACTCTCTCTGTGTGGTCAATTACCATATTGGCTGCCGTATTATACTACCGCTACTCCTCCTGAGCTTCATAACATAGCCAAGTAACCCCTTGGCACTCAAAAACATTCTGAGGTCCGAAAGTAGTCCTCCCGACACAATTTCCTCTCAAAACCTCGGGTCCAACGACCACTTATCCGACCCATCCAGGCTTAACATTGAAAACATGGCTTTGATACAATATTGTAAGGTCCCCGACCATCAACCTACTTGCCAGGAAATGCTATTTCATGGAAACATTCTCATACTTGAATATATAACATGCATTTTTTATAAAGAATAAGCATTAAATCAAATTAATACATTTGACATGGATTTATTGCTATCATATAGACTTAAACAAAATTAATAACAATTCAAACTAGCAACGAAATACATGATAATATTACAAGTATCACAGAACATGCATTTTAATTAAGTACAAAATTAAAACACATAATAATACTTATCTTTGAAACTGTAATACACCACCAACTACGTGCAGACCTTCCACGAACCTCCCAGCCTTAGAGCGCGCTACTCATCACTCTCAGTAGTAGGTCACCCTCGAGCTGGGACTAAGCTCGATCAGGCAAGGGAATCCTAGGCTAGGCAAGGTCAACGTAAGACACACAGTTTATGAGGAAGGATTATCTCCCAGGAGCCACTTATGCTCACTGCTCACAGACTCTCATTCCCCACATGCCTATCCCACCCCAAGAGTATACACCTTCACTGTCACCAAGACAATCCTTCGGGTGCTAAACCTCCCTTTCCTTGGGCTTCAACAACAGACCGGACCGGAATTCTCCGAGCTTTGTGGCAGCTACAGAACTCCTTCTAGGAGTTCTCACTTCCTCTGTGCACTCTCTCACCTGGAGAGAGTCGCTCATAGTCTTAACAACCTGCTTCTTCAACCACAACCACCTCTCTCACCTGGAGAGAGTGTTGCACACATGCCTGACAACCTGCTTCTTCAGCTCCGTTACAACACAAGGAGGACAGTAAGGCTCAACAAGGAACGAATGATGGTAGCCAATCACACTTAGCCAAGGGACTGCATGGCCACAAAAACCCACAATTATAACACACATGACATAGACAATTTCTCATGTTTCATAGAATATGTGGGTCATCTTCAGAGGTGCATGGCTATGCAGAGGTCCAGTGTAGAGACAAAATGGTTCTCAAGAAGGATTCCAGTGAACTCAAGCAGAATATGGAAGGTTCATAGAATGACTCAAGTGATGGATTTTGGGTCTCATGTGTGTGCATGAACATTGCAAAGGACGAATACAGAGGCCACATAATTCACAGGAATACACTAGTCAACTTCTGGTTCTGGTTTTCAGGATTGCGTGACAGGAAAATTAGGTAGAGGTCGTTCATATACTCCCCATGGTTCAGACAGTTGACGACAGAATGGAGGACAAACCCTCATCCAGGCTCAATTCTTTGGTTAAATTGCATGTGCCTGGGTCGACACATGTCACCCATGACACTGCATGCACTCCATCAAGTATGTGTTCCCTTTTTTGCACATGTTAGGGCTGGATGCATTGCCTCTCCCAGGACTTAGGATAAAAACATACCTTTCACACTGCTTTGGAATAATAATAAATTATTATTCCCAAGGACTTAATCCGTCAATCTTAGCCCCTCTTCCTACCTTTCAACCCCCTCTCCCTTACCCATTCTGTGGAGTCTTAGTCCCCCATCACTCTTTCTTCGTGGTCGATTGGCACGCAGTGATGTTTATATATTATATTAATGATTTGCATACTTACATATACAAAATTAGTCTCTTGGCCTTAACACTTAGGCTCTCGAGCCTAATAAACACATAATCCCACCAACTTATCAATACTCGTCTCACCAGCCTACAAAACATGATTACAATTCATAAACATGATTACAATTCATAATATAATTGGGGCACTACTAGGGGATATTACAATTAATGAAGTGGAATTGGACATATTACCCCTTGATGTATGTGGAGTAGTGTTTGGAATCCCTTACATGTATATGAGGGATGCAATCTTCATGCAGAGACCCAACCAGTACAAACTTATCAAGGATGGGAATTCCTACATCATCAACACACATAAAGGCAAGTCAAATATCTCACTGGTAAGTTCCAACCAAGCCAAGAAGTTGATTAGTTCTAGTAAGAAATATGTTTTGTTGTTCTTAAGAGAAAATCAGTCTGATTATGAGTCAATGAGAGTGAAGACATTCCTAGAAGGAAGTACTAAAGAACATAAACATCAATTAGATGAGTTTCTACAGGCATACAGAGGAATTTTCTAGGATCCTAAAGGGCTACCACCTAAGAGGGAAGCAGAGCACAAAATACGGTTATTTCTAGAATCCCCATTGCCAAATATTGGGTTGTATAGACAATCTATTCTCGAAGAAAATGAATTGAAGAAGAAGTTGCAATAGTTTTCGGAGTAGGGTGCGATTCGACCAAGTACCTCACCTTGTGGGTCACCCATCATAATTGTGCCCAAGAAGGATGGGACTTGGAGAATGTGTATCTATTATAGGGCATCGATGATCTATTGGATTAGATGCAACATGCCGAGTACTTCACTAAGTTTCATCATGCCAAGTACTTCACTAAGATGGATTTGAAATCAGAATATCACCAAGTACGATTCAAAGAAGAAGATACGTCGAATACTTCCTTCAAGATGAGGCAAGGTTTTCATGAATGGTTTTTTATGCCATTTGGCTTATGCAACACAACGACTAGATTTATGAGACTAATGAATTATGTCTTACGCCCTTATATAGATTCATTTTTTATTGTCTATTTGGATGATATACTAGTTTATAATGATACATGGGAGTAACACATATAACATCTTATGCAGGTGTTAGAGACTCTGAAAAATCACTAGCTACTGGCCAATCTCAAGAAATGCGAGTTTGATTAGCAGTATTTGGTGTATTTTGGGTATGTTATCTGTGGAGGAAAGCTCAAGATACATCTCACAGAGATAGAGCCCATTGTGAATCGGCCAATTCTTACAAATGTCACTGAAGTTAGGACCTTTTTTGGGGTAGCACAATACTTTCGGAAGTTCATAGCTTCATTTTTAGTGGTAGCTGCACCACTCCATGCCATAACAACAAGTGGTAATATTTTCCAGTGGAGGTAAATCAACATAAGGCCTTTGATGCAATGAAAAGAAAGATCATTCAAGAACCATTTCATGCACTACCAAAATTTCAGAAGCCCTTAAAGTGGAGACAAATTCAAATGGGTATGCCATGGGAGAAGTTTTAATGCAAGGAGGAAGGTCGATATGCTACCATTATGAATTATTTGATGTGTGGTTCTCACCTAACCTACATATGACAAGGATATCTATGCCTTGATACAAGCTATAAAAAAGTAGAAGCACTATCTGATGGGAAATGAGACCATCATTCACACATATCACCAACCACTACAGTATTTGCAGGCCCAAAGTAAGATACAATAAACTAGGCATTACAAGTGGATGGGTTTTTTACAACAATTTCATCTAGTCATCAGGTATAAGAATGGAAACACAAACAAGTTGGAAGACATTCTTTCATGACCACCCACATCCAATATTATAGCTTTGGAAACTTTGATGCACATGGAGCCTTTTACCCATGATGCATACACAGAGGCATATAGAGAAGATGCATACTTGAAGGAAGTGTTTCAACAACCAGAGGGACAAATTCATATAGAATAAGGTGATGATAAGGATGACTATCATTTCCATAATGTTTTACTCTAAAATCTTGACAAGCTCTGTATACATAAAGGAGAATGACTGTAACTTATTAGAGAGGCTCAAACCTCCAAGGTTGCACGACATTTTGGTGTTGGGAAGACATATGCCAATTTACAAAGGTATGTGTACTAGCCCATAATGCAAGAATATGTAGCACACTATATTAAAGGATGCATACTTTTTTGTACCAGTAAGCCCAATAACAGGAAGCAAGGTCTATACCATCCCTTACTTGTACTCACTCGACCTTGGGAAATAATTTCCATGGATTTTGTGGGAGGTTTACCAATGACACGGAAGGGACATGACTATTTATTTGTGGTAGCTGGAAATTTCAACAAAATGTGCATTCCCATGCCTTGTAAAAAGACCATGAAGGGACAGTAAGAAAAACACTTATTCTTTGAACAGGTCTGGGTGCACTTTGGGATACCAAGGATCATTATCTCAGATAGGGAGACCATATTTCTCAGTGCATTTTGGATTACATTGTGGGGGAATATGGAAACTAAGTTGAAGAGGTCTACAAGATTCCATCCACAGACATAAGTAGTCAATAAGACTTTGGTGCATCTTTTGAGGGGTTACAATCAGAAGCATCTAAAGACTTGGGATGAAAATATGATCTATATACAAAACTCTTATAATAGAGTAGTCCACACTTCTACTCGTAAGTTACCTTTTGAAACTTGCTTTGGGTATTTTCCACCTTCACCCTTAGATGTTGTATATGGGAAACAAGGCGGAGTGAGGGAGGGCCTCTAAAAAAATGCATTAAAAGAAAAAAAAACGTTGAGAAGATCAAATATATCTATTTGCAAGTACAAGAGACATTGAAGAAGCCACATGAAAAGTATAAGGATAGACATGACCAACACAAAATAGAGAGAACATTTAGAGTGGGAGATTGAGTATGGTTATAGATTAATAAGGAAAGGTTGCATGGTCCTTGTAAGAATATCACTAATTTACAGTATGGTTCTTTTGACATATTGGAGAAGGTGGGAGATAATGATTATAGACTCAATATACCCCCACACATGCTCGTTTACTCAATAGTGAATGTGAAGAATATCAAACTCTATGATTCTTCCATGTTGGATCAGGAGGAGGAGAATGCCTTACCTTCCATAGAGGACTAAGCACTAGATGTTCAGGTAGAGTTATAATAAGGACACAATTTTGTAGAAGCAGTCCACAACTACAAGACAATGCTAGCATGACCTTTGGTAGATTGGGTTGAAAGGAAAGCTTCTAGGAAAAGCAAAGTGGTACTTCAGGGAGAAGGTAGAGGAAATATTTCCTCACCTCATTTAGTAAATATTTTGGGTACCAAAATCCTCCCCAAATGGGGAGGTATGATCCAAATTGGATCATTGTATTATTTTTCATTTATATTGATGCCTTCAAAGTGGAAAAAATTGGAGGAATCAACTTGCAGAGCCATTTTAGTGGCAGGTCCTATTTTGGAAAATTGGGGTCTGAAACCTTTGGGATCCATTTTGAGGCATTAAATGGAGTTTTTTGGGGTTCTATTGTCTAGAATTTATGCAAAATCCTATGACATTGTTCTACACTTTGATACCTTTCCAACGATGCATACCATGCATCAATCAGAGTTCATATGAAAATTTTTATTCCTCCCACAAGTTGACCTATTGTGTTAACCACCATGGTACAAGAAGATTCCATGTGAGTCCCCATTATGCATGCAACATATGGTCCAGATACTTAGGGAAATAAAGAGGGACCTAAAGTGATCCATAAAGACCTGCCTGATTAGGGGATTGATCTATTCAGAGTAAAAAAGAACTGGCTGAATGAATTGGGGTCCCAACCTTCCTTCCTTCTTGCTTGAGGATATCCAAATGAGGTATTTTAAGAATATTCTAGAAGCTTCAAGACCCTACCACAATTGAGGGTTGAGGAATTCAAAAACCTATCCCTAGATGGATATCAGGCTATGTTAAATACCATACCACTAGGAGGAGAAGGGGTTCCATTCTATGTTATTGTATTTGGTTCCATAACATAGCATAACAATTGGGAGTGAGAAATTAGAGAGTATAATAGAGGGGGTTAATGTTTTGTAGTAGCCTAATAGGCCACATGTATTAGGTAGCATAGAGAGTTCCTTCTCCTTTGTACTTGCATTATTTCCATACCAAAGAAAAGAGAGCAGAGCAACCTCACCTTCTAGATGGATTTTTTCTCGTAATGGTTTCCTAGAGAAAATATTTGTGTTATCTTGTGGATGGTGTGAGATTGTATTTTATTGTTCTATATTTTATACATTTTTTCTATTTCATGCATAAGCAGAAAATCGGTAACTAAATATCTTGGAATCTAAAGGAATTTAACCTTCATAGTGTTGATTTCAGTTTTATTTATCATATCTGTTGTGACGAATTGTTCCAGTAGAATATCCACTAGAACAAGATTCTAAAGGGCCATCCATGACACTAGAAGAGAATGAAGATGTGGAATTTAAGGTGTCCAAGCTTGAAGAGAAAATAACAAGTGATGCTACAATGGTAAAGAAGCTTGACATCTTGAATATGGTAACTAAAAACAAATTCCAAAATTTTAATATGTTATCAAAGATAATCTCAAGGACATGAGGGAAAGCCTTTTTAAGGAGCTAAGATGGATTCTTACCCTAAATTTGCCTATTTAAGAATATGATAAAGAGAAAAATATGGTTAAGTCCCAGTCACATATGGAGAAACTTTAACACATTTAGAGAACAAGAGGATTGAGTCTCAGACACCTGACCATTCATCATTCCAAGATCTCAATTGTCATGGATTGAACTCGAGACCAAAGAAGTAATTCATTCCAAAAATAAATGAGGAATATTGATGGTAATGATTTGATAATATGGATATTATATATGGAGAAATGTTTTGATCTACGCCAAGTGCCAACTTTACAAAAGGTAACTATTGCATCTTTATTGGACATGATGTCAAAGAGGGTTAATATGGACAATGTTGGACATGGTGTTATGAAGTTAGCATTGATGTCAAAGAGAGTCAATATGGTCATAATTATAAATGGATAATACAATATGGATCCATACAATTCACAGATGGAGGAATTAATAAGACATGGTTGATTAAAAGTGGCACTAGAAATGAGAAATGTCCCAACAAAAGTATGATGTCCATCCTTGAAGATATCATGAATTTTTTTACAATGGAACTCTGTCTAGTTTTATGCCTATGTCTTTACCATCTACTGAAACAGTGAATACAACATTGGCACAAATTGTTTCCTTAGATCATTGTGTTAGTTCTATTGTAACAATAACCACTAGTAAACTTTGATATGTGATAGGATTAACATCTTCCCTCCAGGCCATATCTCAAACCTTTTTTAGTGTCTACTCCATTAATTCTGTGTCTTCACTGAAAAGACAATTGTCAACACAAGAACATAAAAATTATAGAAAACTGAATTTTTCTCTCTCAACCTATGATTCCAACAAGCGTCGAGACTACCCTAGCAGTGTTAAGGGCGACACTTAGAAAATGTTGCATACAAATGAAATCAGTTGGTAGAGTCTATAGTGATGATCAAAATTGATGATGATGATCAGAATCGGAGCATGATCATATGGGCCGAATCATTTTCATGTTTGAATACACACAAAAGTTAATGGAAGAGGGTAGACACATAAGTATATTGTGCTAATTTTAACTATCCATGTGTCAGCGTTAAGTTTTATCGCTTTTTGGCTTGGGATTATTTCAAGTCCATTTTTCAAATGCGAAATTCATGTGGACCGTCCACTCAATAATTGATTAAATCCAAACTGTCGATTTGATTGGCACCTAGATAAACCTAGACCGTCCACTCAACACTTGATCAAGTCTGAACCGTCAATTTTATTGGTTACCAGGTAAGCATTGTTTGCATTCACTCTTAGTCAGATGCCAAAGTCATATGGAATATGAAGTTGTGATGGGTTAAATTGTTAGCCGGGATAACACTTGGTCATAATGTGTGGTCACTTGGTGAAAGGAGAAGAAGTGCCTATGGACTAGAGTATAGAACAATCCTTGTGCCTTGTTTATCTAGCTATTGGTCACATCATTTAGTTCTATTGGAAAAGGGGCCACAATATTAGAACCTACCCAATGTTCGATACATGAAAGGGACTAGAGAGAAAATTAAAGCTTGAATATAATATATTGAAGAATCGAGGAAGCAGTGGTATCATAGGATCAAAACAGAAGAGTCAATCCATACCTGTGATTGACTCATAAGGCATGCAAATCATACAAATTCAAATAAAGGAGACAATCCATATAGATGCAAATGGGCTTACAAACTGTAATTGAAGAGATTTTTACATATAATAATAAACAAAGGATGAAATTTGTTCATAATGAAAATGAAAACATTATCGTTATTTTATTAATAAATGGAAAGGCACATTGGTTCATTTTCTCTCTTACAAAGAGACACATTGGTTCAATGTCATACACCTTTTTAAAGTCTATATAAATAAATAAATATGGTGAAGAAGAGCGGTGTCTCTGAGAGAAAATTAGAAGATCAAAACAGAGGCAGAGTCCAAGGAAGAATTCAAAACCTGAAACATACAAATGAAGTGAGGGTGGAAGGGAGGAGAAAGGGAGGATCAAAGTCCTCTACAGGTTGGAGCTTGAACAATAGGGATTTGCAGCTTCCTCAGGTTGGTGCTTGAAAATAGAGGATTGTAGTCCTCTACAGGTTGGAGCCTGAATAATAGGGAGTTGCAGATTTCTCAAGTTGGTCCTTGAAAATAGGGGATTGGTGTCTCCTTGAGTAGGTTCTCAAAAAGAAAGGAGATTGGTGTCTCCTACAAGTTGTAGCTTATAAAATAAATATAAATGTTATGATTGTTACATTTAAAATTCAGTGTATTGTACTTCCTTGTTGATCAATTGTTATGGTTAATAAATTTAATAATTAGGAATCGATTTAAATTGTTAAAAAGAAGCAATAGTGATTCACCCCCCCTCTCAGTATTGGACAATATTTCAACAATCCTTGTATTCAAACCTTGATCAATTTCTGTGGCACAAATGGATTTGTTACTACAAAAAAGACTATTGTCTCTTGGTCTATTTTTATTGATGAATTGATAGCACATTATGGGGATATTAAGAACAACACATTCTTTAGAATCATAGAGGATTATTAGAATTGATGGATCATTACTACAATTTTATCAACAACTATGGTAAAAAGTAGCACCTCTAATAATGTTATTGAAAAGGGATTCATTTTCTTGGACTCAAGAAGAAACCCAAGCTTTTGAAAAACGTAAGGAGGCTATCTGTAAAATTATTATCTTAGACACACCTAACTTCACATTTTTTTTTAATTATGGAGTGTGATGTCTCAGGGCATGGCATTGGTGCAGTTTTAATGAAAGAAGGACAACCCCTTTCCTCTAAAAATTGTTAAATTAATGGAAATAACTTGCTAAAAATTATTTCTTAGAAGGAAATGTTGGTCATAATACACACAATTAAGCAATGGTTACCTTACCTAATAGGATTAACCTTGAAGGAAAAAACATATAATGATAGTGTAAACTAATTCTTGGAATGATCATTGTCTTATAAGATAATACTCTGAGTATTCAAGTTCATATTTATTCCTTTGAATATGCTTTGCCTCCAAAAAATAAGCTCCATAATCATTCTACATTCATGGTGAAGGAGTAACTATATGCCTCCTTTATTTAATTTTGCTATGTGGGTTGAATACCACATGCAACACCTCTTAGAAAATTCACTAGTCTAGTTTCTAAGTTTCCCATGTGGATGTAGAAGCAGTCTACCACTCTTTGTTGTTTCCTACTCTTCATTTCACATCCTACATGTCCTCTAGTCACGTGGATGTAAAATTATAGGGATGAGTGGTTACATCCACATCTCAAAATCCCATGCAACTTCCATTACTATTGTGTGCTCCATATTTTGAATCCCACAAGACTACACATATGCATCAACACTTGAAACTTCCACTACTATCACATGTTCCACATTCTACATGTTCCATGACTATGTTGATGCAGGAACATGTTGTAACTTCCACCCTTCTCATTTTCATCATGATATTTCTTTGGTCCATCATTTGAAATCCTCCTCAATATTATAATTCAAATCCCAACAAGGAAGGGGATATTTCATACCAATTGATGGATACTTCGCATAATCAAAGGTTGGCTAGCCATTTAAAATAAACACTTTAGATGAAACACAAGGCTTACATACAAAAGAAGGTTTGAAAACCTTATATTCCATTTGAAATATTTTTTGCATATTGGCGTATGGCATATAGCCACACTAATATGCACATATGATCAAACTAGATAATGCCTTCACCATCCCCTCTAAAGTCATAGCATTAGGTCTACATCATACCTGTAAATTGCTATGGATATTTTGTTGGAATAATTTGTCACAAAAAATATTACAATGTTATGAAATATCTTATTGTGTAGTACTTTAATTTATATTTAGATTTAATATTAGTATCTTAGAACACAAGCTACTGAAATAAACTAAAACTAAAATGAAATAAGCTAAAAAAATAACACACCATCCACATAATGAATAGAATATGTACCCTAAGAAAATACAATATTGGAAAAAACAAGTTAGAAGGTGAGGCCTATGCCTTTATATTTTCTTCTCAATTATGAAATTAAAATACAAAGAAAGTGCACTCACTATGGAGTTTCCATGGACATTATGGCTTATATAGATACTACTAGATATTCAACTTCCTCTTTTTCTCTTTGATATCCCACTCTCAGTGTTCTATTAAAGCATGGAACAATAAACAACATAATAACAATGGAACCTCTTCCTTTCCTAGTGGCCCAATATTTAACATAGCTTGATATTAATCTAGGGTTAGGATTAGGGTTAGGTTTTTTGCATGCCCTAATACCCAATTAGGGTTAGAGTTTTGGACCCTCCAAAATATTATTGAAAGTTCACATGTGAATAGATCCACATGTGTGAGAAATGAAAGATGATGTGACATCCATTCAATATCATGGAGGTCAACACGATAGGTCAACTTGCAAGAGGCATAACTTCTACATACAAAATCTGATTGAGGTGATCTTCGTGTCATTAGAAATATCTCTATGTGTAGAATAGCATCGAGAGGTTGGATTTGTTTTTCACAAAATTTTGACCCCAAATATGACAATTTAGGGCCTCAAATAGGCTCTATAAGTTTTTGGACCCTAAATCAACAAAGTGGGGCTTGCCCCTAAAATGGTTCCTACAAGCCAATAACTCCATTTTTCCACCTAGAAGGTACCAAAATATATGATCAATTTTACAATGATGCATTTTCAATCAACATTGTTATCACAATTTGAATGCAAACACATGACAATGGTTTGAGTTATAAAGGCATGCAACCTATCCATTCATCAACAACCATTTATGAGCTCGAATGCATTATACTATAGAGTTGTTCAAATTATAAGTGGCATACAACCTATTAGTGAAAACAATATGTATACTCCTAATGAATATATAATAGAATCTCCAACCAATAAAATCTAAGGTGTTTAAGTTCCACAAACGTAAGCATGCAATCGTGAGTTCTATTTCATTTTATTATAAGAAAAACACAACAAAGGCCAAACAACCATTCAAACTCTACATAAATTTACAACTAACTATTTATGCAAGTTAACATCCAACGTTTTTATCATGAATTTCCATTTCAATTTACACATAAGAAAAAAAAACCTTAACACCAACATATAATAAAATTCAAATAGAGAGATGGAGCAATTATCTTTAAACAATATAGTTCAAGGAAATTGGTTACTAGTGATAAATTTTCCATGCAACCATAGGAAATCCTTTGTGGATACCACCCCAAATCCAGGCTATGAAGCCATTGTGGTGAACGTAACTACTCTAGGACACTTAGGTTTCTCACCCAACCCTAATTTCTCTAAATCTTAGAAAAACAAATTACCACAAAAAACTATAGGTAACCATCCAACTAGCCTAGCCATGGAAGTCACTTCCAATACCCACCCAACACAAGAATGACAGTCCTTCAAATATATTATTCCCTTCATTTTCTACTCAAGGTATACAAAAGGGGTCAAACATGTTGTCTTCCTTAAGCATAACCCAACATAGCTGATTCATGGCTTTTGAACACTCAATGAGTAGTGATCTATAAGGAAATGGGTAGGTTTCCTATCATCCCGACCTCGATGCTTCTCTGTAGCCTTCCATCTATATCCCAAGTTGAATTTATTCTCTTTTATCTCTCCTTAACCACTCACAAATCCCCCCCTATAGTCTTCAACATGAAAGTATAACTTATAAATGCATAAGTGAATGGTTGTTGTATGAGTGGGGTATCTATGCCCATGAATGGAGTTGAATGAGAATGGATGGAATATAGGATGTTCTATATTGAATAAGCCAATAGATTGGTCCATTTGAATGCATGAAGAGAGGGAATAATAAAGGAGATAATTTGAATTCCAAAAAATTTTGAACTCCTATAAAGATGGAGTCTCTTACACTTCTCATGACTTTTATGTTGAAAGATTAATTAATTATCAAAAAATATTATTTAATTATTGTAGGGATAATTAATTATTGAGATTAGTTGTCATTGATGTCAACCCTTGAGAAAAGTTTCATGTCGAAGTAAATGCAGTAAACAAAAGATAATTAATTATTGTAGGGATAATTAATTATTGCAGGAATAATTAATTATTGGAGGGATAATTAATTATTCCAGGGAAAAGTAAAGTGGGAGTAAATAGAAGATAACAGGTTGCATGTGATTTTCATGTGAGTTGCATGCCATCATGAGTTGCATGTCATTAATAAATTTATATTTATAACACATAGAAGAGTCTATTGCAAATCACTTATCTGTATTCACTTTTGAGAGTACAGGTTGGAGATCCGAGGCAGTGATTCAAAAACAGAGAATTCAAGTGAATTAAGAAGTTTGCAGGAGTCGAGAGTAAGGAAAATGGGTTTCATACAAGAATTCCTTGAGTATATCTACATGTTTCAGGAGGAAAAGAGCAGACATCTATGGGCTACAGTGAGGAAAAGCATGGATACCCATAGGAAGAAAATACACATAATCAAAGACCTATAAGGAAAAGTTGTGGAAGATCAGGGATCTAAAAATTCAGTTCAACTATAGTCTGAAGGTAAATCTTCTTATGTGTGTTAAGGAGTTATTTTGAATAAATCAGGAACATGTATGTCTCAATAATTCATAAGTTGTTGATTTGGAGAATTATCTTATGGATTTTGGCATGAGGAATAAGTGGTTGCACTCTTGATGAGATATTGATATCATAAGTAGCAACAATAGAGGTATCAGAAGCAACAACAACAACTGGTTATCAGTTAAAACAACTAAGGTAGTGACAAGGTTGTCTACATTTATATTTCAGGGCGGTTGGACGAGGCAAGGAAAGGGGATTGTAGCCAAGAAATTAGGGAGTTTGAGCTTCCTTTAGGTTGCAACCTGTAAATAGGGGGTTGAAGCCTCCTTCCAGTTATAGCTAGAGAAATAGGAAGTTGGTGCTTCCAATGAATGTACTCTTTGACAAATAAGAAAATCATTCCATGGTTTTTTCCTGCATTGGGTTTCCACGTAAAAATTCAGTGTACTGTGTTTATGTGTTGTTTATGAATTGATTTATAGTACTGATGCTATATTGAATGTTGATTGAATATAATTGAATATTTATATTGTGGTTAAATAAAGAAAAGTACTAATACCGAATCACCCCCCTTCTCAGTATTCCAACATTTTACTAAATCCCCATTCTCATAACTATGTAAGGCATACTTTCCCATCAACCACCACCCGCATTCAATAATTGGTGGTTGGGAATTTAATAAACTTAGGATTATTTATCAACCCCATTTCCTCTCCCTCTCTAGTGGAATCATAACCCATTTTGTGTTCTCACAACCAACATTGGACTTTTATATTAGTTTTTGAGCTAATATTTACATATCATGAAAATACCACGGAAAGTCTATGTCATGGTAGGTTGAAGAATCCTAGGGAATCTTCCACAAGTGTCAAGCATAATAATGGGTCCTTGTTTCATAATAATCAAATCCATGTGATGAGTATATGGCCTAAAATTGATTTGAGTAAATTCAATGGATCAAATCTAGTAGGATGAGTGGGCCAGACAAAACAATAATTTTCTCTGTAGCGTATTAAAGATGAATAGATAAAAATTCAAATGGGGGTCTTCTATATAGATAGGGAGCATTGGTAATGGTGGAAATGGCATATGAAGGAATATACAGAGTAAATTACTCAATTTTTGAAGGCCATCTACGCTTGATTTTAAATCAATACCCATTTGTAGGGATGTTGACCAAGTTTCATCAAACCAACATAATGGAAGACTTTATTTATTCTTTTGAGAGATTGGAAATCTACACAAATGAATGATCGATGTCCCAGCCTACTACTTGGTTGGAGGCCTTTAAACTCACTAGGAAGGCCTAGATGGTGATCAAAACCTATAAAACATGACCCAATTTTGTTCCCCAATTGCATGTTCCTCCCTTGTGCCTACAACCACTCCACCTAATTCTTAGCCCATGAGGTTCCACAATTTGACCTTGATGGAATTATTTGAACCTAAGTGTCAATTTTTTCTATTATTGTGATGAAATTATTTCAAAGGGAATAAAGGTAAGGAACACAAGTTATTTTTCATAGACATTCCCTCCTCAATCATGTTTGATGAAATTTCAGAAGATGACACAAATGAGTCTGAGCTGTCCTAGACTCCGCATGATGATGTACCCACTTTGGAGCCTCCTTGTGAGGAAACAAAACTTTCCCTCCATTCTTTATCAAGAATTTAATCTCCCTAGACCTTGAAGTTATTTGGTTACATCAAGCACAAAAGGTGATTATTTGAATTGATAATGATAACATAGATAGTTTTATTTATCATTGAGGCAAAAAATAAACCCATTGTTATGTCCACATAGTGCACAATTTTTAAATCACGAGAGCTAATGGAGGTATGATGAAATGTGGTTGTAAGTGTGAGAATGAGAAACTCCAAATGGGGGAATGTTTTTTCAAATCAAACATTTTTTCTATTGAAATGGGAGGATGTGATGTAGTTCTTAGAGTATAATGGATATGGATGTTGAGCCAAGTTATAATGGATTTAAAGGATTTTTTTATAAGGAGGTTCATAAACACACCTTCAAATCTCTCTAGTCTGGTTCATTATAAATTGACCATATGGAAAATCTCTTAGAGAAAGGATACTTAGGATTTATTACCCAATTCAGTGCCATCCATGTTATGGATAGCTACCCATAGGAAATTCATCTTGATTTGAATTGGTTTTGAAATCAACAGGTATTTAAAACATACCATGACTTAGATCCTTCACATAGTGAGCATGATGATGGTATACCATTGATTCCATGTAATCAAATACCTAATGTAAATCCTTATTGACATCCTTTTACAACAAAAAATGAAAATTAAAAGATAATTCATGAACTATTGGAGGTCGGCATAACACGTCCTAGTACTATCCCCTACTCTTCTTTAATCATCATGGTATTGAAGGTGTATTGAAGAAATAAGGAAACTGATACATGTTCTTAGAATTTTATTCTCTTAATTATTTGGTGGTAAAAAATAAATATCCTAAGCCAACCATTGACGACCTCTTGGATGAGCCTTATAGCGCAACAAGACTATTCATTAATTTGGACCTTCACTTTTGGTATCACCAAATGGAGGTAGACATTCCTAAAATGAACTTTTTCACACATCAAGTATATTATGAGTTTTTGATGATGCTTTTGGTCTTTACAATGCCCCATCCACTTTTTAAAGCCTCATGAACAAGCTTTTTCAATATTTTCCATGAAACAATTTTTTGTTGGTATTCTTTGATGATATTTTGATTTATTAGATATCATTTTTGGGATTAACTACGTAGAGTAAGTCATTAATATATGACCCATATCCATGAGTATTATTCTCAATTGGCCAATAATTCTCATGATTTGAATAGTACACTTAACACTCATTACATCGGGTGATACTCACAGGGGTGAAGAAGTGGGATTGAAACCAGTGAAATGGATCACATAACATCAATCATCACTTCTGGGGCTTGCACCTAGTAACCAGGACTTCCCAGGTGGTCACCCATCCCATGATGCCTCTAGTTCAAGCACGCTTAGCTATGGAGTTTCCCCCCACAATCAATCCCACTTATCTTTCTACCCCATTTGCAAAACCTTAGCAAGTATTGTGCCTTATGGACTATCTAGTTAGATCTCCCTTCACTCTTATTATTTAAGCATAGATGGGATTTTGTAGTGCAACATATTAGATATCATTTTTTGGATTAACTACGTAGAGTAAGTCATTAATATATGGCCCATATCCATGAGTATTAGTCGCAACTGACCAATAATTCTCATGATTTGAATAGTCCACTTATCACTCATTGCATCGGGTGATACTCACAGGGGTGAAGAAGTGGGATTGAAACTAGCGAAATGGATCACATAGAATAAATCATCACTTTCATGGCTTGCACCCGGTAACCAAGACTTCCCAGGTGGTCACCCATACCAAGATGCCTTTGGCTCAAGCATGCTTAACTGTGGATTTCCCCCCCACAATCAAGCCCACTTAGCTTGCTACCCCATTTGCAAAACCTTAGAAAATATTGTGCCTTATGGAATATCTGGTTAGATCTCCCTTCACTCTTATTATTTAAGCATATAGGGGCTTTCGTAGTGCAACATATTAGATATCATTTTTTGGATTAACTGCATAGAGTAATTCATTAATATATGACCCATATCCATGAGTATTATTCACAAATGACCAATAATTCTCATGATTTGAATAGTCCACTTAACACTCATTTCATATGGTGATGCTCAAAGGGGTGAATAAGTGGGATTGAAACCAACAAAATGGATCGCATAGCATCAATCATCACTTCTGGGGCTTGCACCCGGTAACCATGACTTCCCAGGTGGTCACCCATCCCAAGACGCCTCTTTGATGATATTTTTATTTATATCAAGACTTGGGAGACATATGTGGATCATGTTGATAAATCCCTACAATTACTCCAATATAACTAGTTGTTCCTCAAATGTTTCAAATTCATTTTTGTACTTTTGAAGTGGAATAATTGGGTCACATAGTTAGTAGGATAGGGGTGCAAATGAATCCAAAGAAAATTGAGGCTATGAAAGATTGATCATGTCCTAATATTTTGAAAAGATTACATGGTTTCTTAGGTATTTCTAGCTCTTACTGTTACACATCAAAATTCCTCACTTCAACATTGTATCATAAGTGTTGCAAGTGTCACACTTTCATTTTCTCAAGTGTCACAAATGTTGTAAGTGTCACGTTCACTTTTCCTAAGTGTCACATCTCGAATGACACCATAAAAAAACTTGCTACAACCTCTAAAACATGTTATAATAAGAAACCCTATTATCTAAGAGTCAGAACAAGTTTTTTACCTAAGGAATTATTGATCCTTTTGACATTTTGGAAGATCAACGCTCCCCTACTCATATACAGGGAGTGCTAATTCTCCTTTTCCATCTTAAGGGGCGCTACAACGCTCTGTTTTCCACTTTAAGGGAATATTGTGTTGGTTGAGGGAATCTTGGAGGAAATCCCACTTTCCTCTAAAGACAACTATGGATGGGTTGGGTTAGTTTGGCTCGAATATGACTCCATGGCTGCATCTAATAAAGAAATCACAACTAATGGAGCCATATCCTCAAAAATTTCCAAAAATACCCAAGGTTGTTGAGCCTCTCAAATGTTATAAATAGAGGCATTTCCATGGTGAAAGGGGAGAGAAATCAACAAAGCATTGTTATTTTGATTGTGGATCTTTTGAGCAAGGGTTGGACAAGGATGACTTGGAGAGGTTGCTACAACACCATCTGAAGATTGTAAGTTTTCCCTTCTAAGTTATCATTAATATACTTGGCTTATTTCCTTCAAGTGTGTGTTTACATGTTCTTGTATATGGTTGTCTTAATTTGCATAGATGAATTGATCTTGTCCAATCCATTAGAGTAGGAGATAGTCATTTGTTTTTTGTTGTCCATTGCAGGTACTGATTTGCACCATGAGTCGGATTGGGCTTGCGGATTGGAGAATCTTGGACAAACATCATAAACGAGGTACATCATAATTCCCCCTCCTTCTCTCTTTTTCGATGGAAAAAATGAATTTATAGGAATGGTAGTGTCCAAATATAATTTTCTATCTTGGTATAGGCGTCTATTATCCAAGGGAAAGTTCACCTGTCTACAGGGGAATATTTCTATAAAAAAAATTGGCAACTCCACTAGGGAGGAATTTTCAATTGTTCTTCCCTTAGCTCATTTGAGAAATTTTCCTATCCTTAGATCCTACTTGCTAATTTGGTCTTCATATTCCTTGTATTTGCTAGTTGTCTTACAGAGTCTTTTATTGAAATTTCATGAGTTATTGAGTTTTTTTAAAAAATTTTGAAATTTTCTTCAGAACTATCCCTCCCCTATATTTCAAACCATGGCAATGTTTCTAGATCAACGCTCCCCCAGAGCCCTCTAGGGAGCACTATAATGCTCTGGTGTCTTGGTTACTATTTTCCTTTTTTTAGGGAAATTTTCAAGTATGTTGCTTGTTGGGTCTAGTCTTTAGGTCTTCCTCTTTAGCTCTAAGTTTCTTCTCTTTCATATTGTCTCTTGTTTATAAACTTGTTTTCCTTCATTCTTTTTAGTATTTATTGAGTTTGTGTTTTATTTCTTGATTGCAAAATCAACCCTTTTGTTGAGGAAAAGATATGATCTTACTCAAGCATTTTCAAATTCTACTTGGCTAGAGAAAAATAGACGAGAATATAACCCCATGTTTATAGCCAACAAAAATAACATCCTAACTCACAAGTATTAATTACAAGTGCTTAGGGTAGTCTTTTATCAACAAAAAAGCTTGTTGGAAATTTACTTTTTATGTAATTTTCTGAACATATCAGTTGCTGAAATAAATGTAAAGGTAGAAGAAAAGTCACCAAGATAATAATCATGACAGATGAGACATAAAGAAATCCTTTATTTCATTCAAATTGATCAAAGAGTCATTTTATTTACAAAATCTCATGCATAAATTTTGGACCAAAGTCAAACTTAGACATCCCTGATGGAACATACAAAAGGAACTCTGACAGAAAACCAAAACTAAACTCTAAAAGTTGGATCACCTTGCCACAGATTGTTTCCCACTTGACTCTGCACAACAACCTTTGTCAGTCATGAGAATTAATTCACAATCAGACAAGTCTACACAAACTATCAAAGATAGATCAACACCTCTGAAAAACAAGTGTCTGAATGATGTGATTCAACCCTGAATATTGTTGTCTACAATAAGACCCTGCTATCATAAAAGAGAATAAGGCTTGTGATGAATAATGAATGAATGAAAACTGAACTATCTCAACATAAACTCAAAGAGAAAACCTTAGTATGCTTCTTCTTCTATCCTCCTCTTGTTCCTCCCTTTCCTTTTGATTTTAACAAATTAGAATTGGTTGAAGTAGTTGAACCTACTCATTAGTTAAGTTAATTAAAAGATTCATCCAAATTTTAGTTAGGGGGAAAAGTACTAATCATAATAAGGGTTATAATTAAATAATAACTAGTAGGTGGGACCCCTTGTGACTCCCATTAGCTTATGACAACCATGACATAACTATTAGTTAAGAAAATCACACCTCCTTGTGACTCCCATCCATATATTTTCCCTAGTTAATTTAGCTCATGATATTTTGAATTATTTTCAGAAAATATTACTCATATATCCACAAATGAAACATACTGTCCAAACATTCCTAAAGTCAATTGTCACCAATAATAGAAAAAAAATCTCAAAATCCATATTTTCCAGTTTGTGAGGCCATCTTTCCTTTGCTGATGCTATCATCTATTATTCCTTTTGCACCTGCCTTAGGCTGTGTGGGATCCTTAAGTCTCATGTTGTTGATCATATGAGAACAATCATCCTTCCAATACAAGTTGGAGGGCATGGATTTACTAGAATTATTTGAATATGCAGAAGGGATAGTAGTGACCTTCTCTTTGACAGAGGCGTAATAGGCCTATGTTTTTAGCCTTTTATTTGAATAACTCATCCTTGCATGCATGATTTATTAGAAAATGATCTTTTAATTAACCATACATGACAACTCTTTTAAAATATGAAATGGATATTGGCTTAACAATATATCAGTCTCATGCAATCCAATCCATACAAATTGTTTTAGTATTTATCAATGAGGAGGGGGTGAAAAAGGGTTCTGGGATATGTGATGGGTTTGTATTGAGATAAACATGATATAATGAGGGGGAAAAGAACATGGTTACTGCTCAATGATAACAACAATCAACTGTGAAGCAAACCAATAAAACATCACCGTAATCCAAACAAGACACTGCCACTTTCAATTGCTTTAACACTGAGATTCTCTTGATTGTAATCAATATTAGAAAAGGGAGTGAAAAATGAATATGGGAAGGCGAAGGGATTTGTAATTAGCTCAAAATGAAATAATGGAAGTGAAAACGAGTGATTCCTGTTCATACAATTAATTAAGTGATCCATAAAACATTCTGTGAAAGGAGATGCACTAACCAACGATCATTATGACCAAATAACAATTACTGTGTATTTAATTTGTTCACTGTTCATAGTCAAATGTCCAAAACAATACCATCACAAGACAGTATGCATTCCACACAATCTGTAAAGGAGTTTTGTTCCTTTCATTTATATACTTTGCATCTTATAACAACTTTCAAATAGTAACCATTCCCACTCTGTTAACCATCAAAATCAATCACTTCCCACACACTACTTCAATCAACAATACACTCGAAAGTCATGTTTCCATAATTAAAAATGAAGTCACACTATCACTGCAATCGGACCTGTCCTTTAGAACACAATGATATTTGTTAAACATATATAGACGCAGCCAACCCAATAATCCAAATTAAATTGCAAAACCCGAATCGACATTTAAACAAAGAGATAACATCCACCATTCCAGCACAAGATATGCACAAAATAATTCAATCATGCAAGTGTAACTCTGTCACTATACAAGCCCAATTCAATGTGACTCTAAAAGGATGGGCCATCCATCCAACACGACGAGGTATCAACAACATGCCTGTCTCAACAAATGATCATATTTGAACACAAACATGCTTAAAACTCTGTGAGTATCCCTGAGTGTGGAACACAAAATTATCCATATCATGCACAGTGGGAAGCCACCCAAAACACCACGATGCAACATTTCCATTCTACAATTTCAAATACATAGTCATAGTTATTACTCAAACCATCGTGCTGAGCCATCAATCTAATACAATATTGCTTCGATTTAGTCAAACTGTAATCAAATATGCTGTATAAAACTCGACTTATGAAATCAAACAATCCTAAGCATACAATGGATGTAGTTCCTAAAGTCATCCTAGTTGCAATAACCATTCAGCCTCAAAAGAAACTAACAGTTGCAATGACCATTTATTCGTTGTGAATAAACACCAGACCTACGAATGTAGTATGCATGAGCGTTATTTAGCAATCGTAACCAATGCCAAATAAAACATCCAAATAATCTTAGTGCAAAAGAAAGTGACAGTGTATCAACCAATCAATCAATTCAATGCTGAGTTTATACTTGGACTGTTAGAACAATCAATGACCAACCTACCATGATGTGGCAACCACACATACTCACGCATTGACATGAGGTGAGACTGCAACTTCCTCAAAGGAAAATACTGGGTTATCAACCATAAGAGAGAGATTGTTCATTTTGAGCTATTTAATTATTGATGTAGGGTTTCCATTTTAATAACACAGGCAATGAATAGATACCAAAATCCACATGAATTTCACATAACTAATTGGGTGAGCCTGCATTTAAATTAATCGAGAATAGATTTCAATCCACAATAACCCGTAGTAAACCTAACAGACTCGACAGTCTTCTATATAAAACCCTCAGACTAGAGGAGTTAAGGGTTTGCTTCCGAGCCAACACTAGAGTTGGTTCCTTTCAAAGGTAAAAAATCCGAGACTAACGACACATACACACAAAGCACCACAACTTACTTCATGGATAAAGTGATGAAAACCTTTGAAAAAAGAGGCCATAACAAAGTAATAAGATTCTAACTCGGCCTGGTAATGATATCTAACACACACAGGGTACAAGCCTCATGACTCCTCATTCAAACAACCACAACGCTGAGGTGAAGACATGGCCAAAAAAGAACAATATAACTCATTGTGCGACCCTTTGTGGTGAAAACATCCCAATTCCCAAATGTACAATGCGCTGTGATACGAGCGCTTCAATCATTAAACCCCATAAAATCCCATAGACTGGATACAACAATACGAAAGCCTGAAGATAGCCCACCAAGACTAACAAAGATCCTCCAACTAAACCAACAAGGATAACAAAGATCTCTTCTGACTGCTAATGCCCATGATAACTAGTAACACTATGAATTCAACATCATTGTAGAGAAAATCATCAACATTTCATTTCACAATCACAATTTTACACAGTTTCAATACTTAAGGAAGGCACACACCAATACACCTGAGCCAACATCCATTTCATAACTTAAGCAGACTCATGAAGGGCCAAAAAAAAGACATACCTGTAATCGAATGCCTTAAAACGCGAGTTGGCCGAGCAGTTCCTCCCTGCTAAGAAATCAGAGCATAACCTATGCAACAATGTTTGAACAATAACTCGACTAGGGTGGCGGCCAATGAAAGGAGTAAAGGTAATGCGCAATAAATTCACATCACCTCCACACTTCAAGTTTATTCAATTCTTAGTATGCGCCAGCTACTAATCAAACAAATCATCCACTTTGAACCATGCATCGAGACCAACAACCTTTAATTTCCAAGAGCGCCACCCACATCACATATTACCATCTCCACTATACATAAATGCATGTCAACTATGTTCTATAAAACCCCAATAAATCGCATGGCTATCACATGTTAGCTAGGATTTGCCACAACCTTTTAAATGCATATAGTATAGCATGTTAGCCATAGGATAGTTTCTCCTTTTAATTTGGGTTCACACTGCTTAATCTCCTTTTAATTTCCTTTCATTTGTTGTTACTAACATATGTATGTTGCAGGTGTCCCAAGTAATAGATCTAAGAACATACAACAATGATAACCATGAAAAGCATCGGTATAAAACTTGAGCTTGGAACAACAAGGGAACCATGTATAATATGCCTGATCCATTATCCAATAAAACAAGATATCGTCAACCATGAAAGCAGTGTTGAACAGTAGCATAACATCAAATAAGCACCATATTTGATCTTCAATCTACAAGGGGTCCCACCTACTACTATTATTTATCTTTTATAATAATAGGCTTTGGCAAAACTTTGCGGGCAAAACTTCATTGCAAATTTAATCGTCAACAAATTGACGAATCCACAGGAAAAATTGTTTCGTAGACTAAGAAAATCAGGCATATAAGGTATAACCAAGAAGATTATGCAACAAGGGGAAGTGAGCGGATTTAATGGAAAGATGACCGGGAATTTGGGAATAATTTATGAAAAGTGATACGTGTGAGGGGTTTTACCACTGTATGCATAATCATTCAACTGGGATCTTCTCTTAATTTCAAGGAGAAAATCATTTTTTTTTACTTGCTCTCAAAACCTCAATGGATGAAGAAATGGTAAGAAGAAGCGGGAGGTAACCAATTCTTTATAAGACAACAGTGGAAATATATAACAATTTCAAGGGCCCTTCAGAGGAGACATCATAATAGCTGTGTAAGCTTGATTGTTATTGGCTAACAATGCTTTGTAGGAGTGTCATTGTGGAAGAATTGATCCAACATCACATTTGATTAAATTAACTAAAGATAATAGGAAACAAAATCATGACGGAAGTAAAGTTGCAGAAACTAAAACAACAACAATAAAAGACATAAATGAAATGCAACAAGGAAAAAGAAACTTAACTCATAAGGAAGAAATCAAAGCATTGTAAGCGTAGAAAAGAAGCACAAAAAATTAAAGCAGAGCTAAGCTACTAGTATACAGAAAATCCAATCAACATTAGAAATTTTCACGCTGGCCCCTCACAATACTTCAAGAAAGGACTGTTAGTGCTGTAGGAAAACAATTGCCTCTATAAATCCCTTAAAATGTATGAGTTAGTGTCCAAGACAAAAGTAATTTGGAAAGGACCCAGCACTTGAAATTCTGATGTAATTATCATCCCTTTGACGCACATGATTAAATCATCAAGATAAGCATGGAGATTGACCAATTCATTTAAAGTTGTGTGTATAGGCCTTTTAAAGGTGGTACTTTCATCAAATAAGCCAAAAGCTCGGCATTTGTAAGACATAGTATCGCAAGTAGTAATAAAAGTGGTTTTGTGAACATTTTCCCCTTCTACCTTGATTTTATTGTAACCCAGAATTTCGCCCAGCAAGGGTTTCAACTGTAACTCTACAACCTACTGCAGACTCAGTATTGTATGGAGAGGGGCATAAGGATTTCTCATAATACACTAACTGAAGGTGTGAAGATGATTGCAGGTTCTAGTATGATCTATGGTCTTTGAAGAAGGTACCTAATTTGGAACCCATTCAGGGTGGACCAAAAAAATAATCCTAGACCTTAGGAAATTTCCCAACTCCTTTTGAAAGGGTGCTTCCAGTGCAGAGTTAACAAGTTCTTGTTTTTTCCTATCTAGTTTCATAATATGCTGAACAAGACCAAGATCAAAACCACAAAGATCCTCATAAGACCAAGCAAAAACCTTTTGTGATTCACCGAGTAGTCCAGTGGACCCCATCTCTTCTTTATCAAAACATTGGACATTTATTTTAACATTCGTTGAAGGTTCAGGTGTCCTAATGTTTAGGGGGATGGTTTCATACACCTTCTTTCGTAACTCCTCTTTTTTATATTTTTCTTTATTGCCTACAACACTCAATGAAAATGAACTCTCAAGAGGAGTCAAGCCCTCAGGAATCTTATTATTTTCTATGGGTATAATCTCCTCGGGCTTAAGAGGTTCATTTTGAATGACAACAAAAATGATCTCATCGTTAGGGAGGGCCTTCCAAGATCCTTCATTGTTAGGAATATATGGACAATGTAGAGATTTAAAAGCACAATCACGCCTATGAGGCAAAAGTTGTCGATTAGGGGAAGCTGCAAAAATTGCTAACCGATCAGCCATTGAGTTTAACTCCCTCTTAACATGGGTGATGTTGAAAGATAAAAGGTTTGAGATAAGTGCCCAAACAGTTTGGGTGTATTGTTTCATCAACTTGTTTCTAGGAGAGTAAATTTTACGCAAAAGATTCACAACAAGCTCAGAATCCCCAAAAATTGAAAGGTGACCACAACCAAGATTAAAATTGTTTTCAATGCCTAATAACAAGGTTTTGAATTCAGTGACATTGTTAGTGCAAGAGAACTCCAACCGGTAAGAAAAGTTATGGATTTTTCCTACAGGATAAATCAAGATAATGCCAGCTCTGTTACCTTCATTTGAGCATGAACCATCAAAGTGCATGTGCCACATGCCATCATCTAAATCAATTTGTTCCATGGGAATGTTATCTTCCTCGACAAAGATGGAATACACTCCTAAGTCCTCTTCGATATAGTTTATGTTAGGCTATGGGGCACTCTCTATGTAGGGTGATATCCTTCCTTCTCTAAGGACTATAATGTTTTTTTCGTTCTGAGGAACAGATAAATGTGTTCCTTCGAGTGAGAGGTATCCACCCGTTGAGGCTTGCCAATCTCTTCCTAAGATGATTGAGTAGTTTCTTACTAGCATATCGATTACCTGAATATTGAGGGTCGTCCTTATTTCAGGATGAGTGTACAAAACTAAGGTCACATCTTTAATCTCACCTATGGTCTTTTGTTGTAGACTATTATAAGAGATCATGCTTCTAGCATTTTCATATATACAAGACAATCCTATCTCTTCCATAATAATCTTTGACATCACACTTGGGCCCAAACCACCATCAATGAGGCAACAATGGGCAATTTTATCCATGATATTAATAGAAATATAAAAATGGGGATTTTTTACAGGGTATCTATAGTTATGTACACCTATTTTATTTACATAAGAATCCTCTTCGTCTACCTATTCAGAAAGATTGGCTACAACGAAAGCTTTTCCTTCCATGAATTGTTTTAGATGCATCAGTTGTTCAGGGAAAACAACCATGTCTAGGAGGCTTGCATCTGCTTTGATGCTGGCCAATTGATTCAAGATATTGTATTTGGAAGAGGGAAGAGGGGGAGTGATTCTTTGACTCTTAGGGACCTTAGGAACCTGGAGTGCAGCAATGGTTGAGGATGAGATCGGGCTAGAAGAACTGTGGGGAGGATCAAATTTTCCCTTGGGAGTATAGGCCTTATTCCTAGTGTTGATGACCATGACATCCTCTGGCTCTGCAAAATCTAGGACAACGATAGTAGATTTTGATCTTTTGGTTTCTTCATGGTGTTCCTCGCAAACATTACACCTACTCCAAGGCAGGATAACTTTAGGATGAAAATTGTTTTCAACCTGTTAGCGATATTTCTTGTAGAGGGGATTAGATAGCAGGAGAAGGGGTTAAAAACCCATTTGTCCTAAGTTCCGGGCGATAATGCACCCATGGTAAGCAACGAGCAAGTCCGAGCGGTCCAGATTCGCACGCCCGGATCAACGGCACGCATTGGATTTCGGACCCCCCTTGCCTTTCTACCTTTAAGCGGGGGGGGTCCGGAATCGGGGGCGCACCTCTCCAACGGTTCAGATCAGCGCGCCCAGATCAATGGCGATGAAGACCATTCCGGACCCCCCCCTCCTTTCTACCTTTAAGCGGAGGGGGGGGGTCCGGAATTCCATATGCAGCTTCCCAACGGCCACGATCAAGGCGCCCGGATCAACGACGCTCGTGCAGCCCCGCCCTTCTCAGCTGCTCGGTGCTTAACCAGTGTGGGCCCTTCTCCCATCATTTCATATTCCCTTCCGCCTTTCCCCTACTGCCGTGTGTCGTCCATTCACTTCCTCCTCTCTGGTCCGCGTGGTCTTACCTTCTTCTCACCACCCACTCGTCCCTTGCCACATGTCCCGCTCCTGTCCACGTCAGTCTCTCGCCCGTAGGCAAATTCATTCCTCCCGTCTTCCTCCCTTTCACCTAATGCCTTCCGCCGTCAATCATCCTCTGTCATCCTTCTCTCATCTCGTCACATCTTCCACGCCCTTATAGCCCGGCACCACCATCCTCATGCACCGTGTCATCCACGCTGGCCTCCATGTCCGTCCCTCAAGCTATTCAGTTGTTCCAGGTGGCATCGCGAGAAGTCTTCCCCATCCCGAGAAGCTGAGTTGGCCGAGCCATTCTCAATCCCAAGAAGCAGTTATTGAAGCAGTTGGTGGTGGTTAGATATCGCCTCCGCCTTTATGGGAGAGCACGGCCATGAATTTAAGGCACATCGATTCGCCGTTGGAACTG
>JZKD02S1647372.1:56386-71510 GCA_000966675.3 Picea glauca | reverse complement strand
TGAACATGATGTTTATTATAGACAGTTGCACCCTTCTTGCATAAGTCTTCCACCTGCTCACCCTTTTACTACAACTCACTGTTTGGAGTTTATCAAGACCTCACTTGTTCATGCATGCCTGGTCTAGTTTCTGAGTTGACACAATGCTGTTTTGAGTTTTCCTCCATCTGATCACCCTTTAAACAAATCATGACATTAAACTGATGGGCGTTGGGCTCTGCTCCTGCAAGCAATCCAGGAGTGACTTCCATCGCCAACACAACCGGATTTCTAAAAGGGGATGAATAAGAGGATGAAGCTCCAGGGGTGAGAGGGGAGACAATACCCTTCCACTCAAATGCTATCATACGATTGTTCATATATTGTACTAGCTGTAAGAGAGCAGAAATGTCTGTCTGTCTAACTGATTCTCCCCGGGGAAGAACAATTCTTTCAATTTGTTATTCATACTCTGAGAAAGCATGCAGAGAGGAACCAAGATTATCAATGGATTTTTCCTCAAGCCTATGACGGTAGGGAGAAGGGGACTTGGTTTTGGGGGAAGATAAGTTTAGGGATTAGATTGTATAACTTGGTGAAATGCAAGTTGAAAGACTTGATGGTATCACCATCTTTATAAGTGATGTTATTTTATTCCCTTAACTTCACGGCAGGGCTTTTGGATTTCCCATAAGTGGATTGGAACCAATAGATTAACTCCTCCCAAGTAGAACGAATATTAGGAGGAAGGTCAAAGAAGTTGACCGCAACCCTTCCTTTCAAGGAATTGATGAACAAGTGCATACATGTGTCATTGTTGTTGGCCCCTATGTTATGACAAGCATTAGAAAATTCCACCAGGTGTTCATTGGTACTGACAGTGTTATTCCCTGAAAACTTAGGCAGGTTCTCTTTAAATTTTGGAAGTGGACGAGTAGCAGGTGCTAGGTTAAGAGGAGAGGACACATGCCATGGTGTGGTTGTGGCATCTTCTTCGAACTGAAAAATTCCATACTTTTTGATGACTTTTGCGGGGTTTGTGGTAGATTGGACAAGGATATGGTGGCTATATAAGATACTAATCACTGATGATAATGAATATTGAGAAGACGAAGTACTTCTAGTGCCACCAAAGAATCCACTAGATGTCATCCTGTGGGTGATAAGTGAGGGAAAGAAAGATGAGCTGGATGAATAAGATAAAGTTCTCCTTAGAGCACTTTGTTGGGAAGTTAACTCAACGTTCCTTCTTTATATTTCAGCAATAGGATTGATTTCAGGTGACAAGCCTCTTCTTCTTCTAGAAGCACGAGAATCTAAGGACATGAAAGAAAGTCCAAAACTGAAGAAACAAAAGGTTACTGCTGATTTCTAGGTTGTGTACACGTCTAGCTTTCAATTGTTCTTGAGCACTGATATCTCATTCAATTGCTGCCCAAGAATGGTTAAGCTCATCACGGGTCCTGGCAGTGTCTAAGATAGTAAGAAACAAGTTCAAAGAAATGTTGGTCTGGTCTTTGAGGCCTGGCTCAAGATTGGGCTGCCTTGCAACATGAACAATCATTAATAATAAAACAGTCAAATAATCAATTTCAGAAAAGAAAGATGTATTGATGAAAATTGAGTATAAATATTAAGCAGAGAGATATCGAAGATCTCCCCAGTATGGTCGCCAAATAAATGTTGAGGAAAATATATGAGATGATCTTACTCAAGCATTTGCAGATTGTGCTTGGCTAGAGAAAAATAGACGGGAATATCACCTATGTTTATAGCCAAAATAAATAACATCCTAACTCACAAGTATTAATTACAAGTTCTTAGGCTAGTCTTTTATCAACAAAAAAGGTTGCTGGAAATTTACTTTTTATGTAATTTTCTAAACATATCAGTTGATGAAATAAATGTAAAGATAGAAGAAAAGTCACCAAGATGATAATCAAGACATATGAGACATAAAACAATCCTTCATTTCATCCAAATTCATCAAAGAGTCATTTTCTTTACAAAATCTCATGCATAAATTTTGGACCAAAGTCAAACTTAGACATCCCTGATGGAACATACAAAGGACCTCTGACTGAAAACCAAAACTGAACTCTAAAAGCTGGATCAACTTGCCACAGATTGCTGCCCACTCAACTCTGTACAATATCCTTTGTCAGTCATGAGAATTAATTCAAAAACAGACAAGTCTACAAGGACTATCAAAGATAGATCAACACCTCTGAAAAAAAAGTGTCTGAATGATGTGATTCAACCTTGAATATTTCTATCTACAATAATACCCTGCTATCATACAAAGGACCTCTGACTGAAAACCAAAACTGAACTCTAAAAGCTGGATCATCTTGCCACATATTTCTTCCCACTCGACTCTGTACAATATCCTTTGTCAGTCATAAGAATTAATTCACAGACAGACAAGTCTACATAGACTATCAAAGATAGATCAACACCTCTG
Source organism: Picea glauca (assembly GCA_000966675.3). Taxonomy (NCBI): domain Eukaryota; kingdom Viridiplantae; phylum Streptophyta; class Pinopsida; order Pinales; family Pinaceae; genus Picea; species Picea glauca. The sequence goes on along the minus strand of JZKD02S1647372.1, from coordinate 69,067 downwards.
AAAAAAAAGTGTTTGAATGATGTGATTCAACCTTGAATATTTCTATCTACAATAAGACCCTGCTATCATAAAAGAGAATTAGGCTTGTGATGAATAATGAATGAATGAAAACTAAACTATCTCAACATAAACTCAAAGAGCAAACCATAGTATGCTTTTGCTTCTATCCTCCTCTTGTTCCTCCCTTTCCTTTTGCTTTTAACAAATTAGAATTGGTTGAAGTAGTTGAACCAACTCATTAGTTAAGTTAATTAAAAAATTCAAACAACTTTTAGTTAGGGGGAAAAGTACTAATCATAATAAGGGTTATAATTAAATAATAACTAGTAGGTGGGACCCCTTGTGACTCCCATTAGCTTATGACAATCATGACATAACTATTAGTTAAGAAAATCACACCTCCTTGTGAATCCCATCCATATATTCACCTTTGTTAATTTAGCTCATGATATTTTGAATTATTTTCAAAAAATATTACTCATATATCCACAAATGAAACATATTGTCCAAACATTCCTGAAGTCAACTGTCACCAATAATAGATAAAAATAAAACTCAAAAGCCACATTTTCCAGTTTGTGAGGCCATCTTTCCTTTGTTGATGCGATCATATGTTATTCCTTTTTTACCTGCCTTAGGCTGTGTGGGATCCTTAAGTCTTACGTTGTTGATCACATGAGAACAATCGTCCTTCCAATGCAAGTGGGAGGACACAGATTTACCAGAATTATCTAAAAATGTGAAAGGGATAGTAGCGGCCTTCTCTTTGATAGAGGCGTAATAGGCCTTTGTTTTTAGCCTTTTATTTGAATAGCTCACCCTTTCATGTGTGATTTATTATAAAATGATATTTTAATTAACCATACATGACAACTCTTTTAAAATATGAAATGGATTTTGGCTGAACAATATATCAGACTCATGTAATCCAATCCATACAAATTGTTTTACTGTTTATCAATGAGCAAGGGGTGAAAAAGGGTTCTGGGATATGCGAGGGGTTTCTATTGAGTGAAACATGATACAATGAGGGGGAAAAGAACACGGTTACTGCTCAATGATAACAACAATCAACTTTGGAGAAAACCAATAAAACATCACTGTAATCCAAACAAGACACTGACACTTTCAATTGCTTTAACACCAAAATTCTCTTGACTGTAATCAATCTTAGAACAAGGAGTGAAAAATGAATATGGGAAGGCGAGGGGATTTGTAATTAGTAGAAAATGAAATAATAGAAGGGAAAAAGGGTGATTACTCTTCATAAAATTAATTAAGTGATCCATAAAAAATTTCGTGAAAGGAGATGCACTAACCAACGATCATTGTGACCAAATAACAATTACTATGTATTTAATTTGTTCACTATTCATAGTCAAATGTCCAACACAGTACCATCACAAGACAATATGCATTCCACACAATCTGTAAAGGAGTTATGTTCCTTTCATTTATATACTTTGCATCTTATAACAACTTTCAAATAGTAACCATTCCCACTCTGTTAACCATCAAAATCAACCATTGCCCACACATTACTTCAATCAACAAATACACTCGAAAGTCATGTTTCCAAAATTAACAATGAAGTCACACTATCACTACAATTGGGTCTGTCCTTTAGAACACAATGATATTCGTTAAACATATATAGAGGAAACAAACCCAATAATCCAGATTAAATTGCAAAACCCAAATTGACATTTAAACAGACAAACAACAACCACCATTCCAACACAAGTTATGCACAAAATAATTCAATCATGCAAGTGTAACTCTGTCACTGTACAAGCCCAATTCAATGTGCCTCTAAAAGGCTGGGCCATCCATCCAACACGACAATGTATCAACAACATTCCTATCTCAACAAATGATCGAATTGCATCACAAACATGCTTRAAACTCTGTGAGTATCCCTGAGTGTGGAACAMRAAATTATCCATATCATGCACARTGGGAAGCCACCCAAAACACCACGATGCAACATTTCCATTCTACAATTTCAAATACATAGTCATAGTTATWACTCAAACCATCGTGCTGAGCCATCAATCTAATACAATATTGCTTCRATTTAGTCAAACTGTAATCAAATATGCTGTATAAAACTCGACTTATGAAATCAGACAATCCTAAGCATACAATGGATGTAGTTCCTAAAGTCATCCTGGTTGMAATAACCATTCAGCCTCAAAAGAAACTAACAATTAMAATGACCATTTATTCGTTGTGAATAAACACCAGACCTAYGAATGTAGTATGCATGAGCRTTATTTAGMAATCGTAACCAATGCCAAATAAAACATCCAAATAATCTTAGTGCAAAAGACAGTGACAGTGTATCAACCAATCAATCAATTCAATGCTGAKTTTATACTTGGACTGTTAGAACAATCAATGACAAACCTACCATGATGTGGAAACCACACATACTCACGCATTGACGTGAGGTGAGACTGCAACTTCCTCAAAGGAAAATATTGGGTTATCAACCATAAGAGAGAGATTGTTCATTTTGAGCTATTTAATTATTGATGCAGGGTTTCCATTTTCATAACACAGGTAATGACTAGATACCAAAATTCACACGATTGTCACATAACCAATTGGGAGATCCTGCATTTAAATTAATTGAGAATACATTTCAATCCACAATAACCCATAATAAACATGACAGGCCCAACTATCTTCTCTATAAAACCCTCAGACTGGAGGCGTTAAGGGTTTGCTTTTGAGCCAGCACTAGAGTTGGCTCCTTTCAATGGTAAAACCTCTGAGACTAACGACACATACATAGATAACATCAAAACTTACTTTGTGGATAAAGTGATGAAAACATGTGACAGGAGACACCATAACAGAGGAATAAGGTTCTAACTCATCCTGGTAATGATCCCTAGCACACGCAGGGTATAACCCTTGTGACGCCTCAGTCAAACAACCACAACGTTGAGGTGAAGACATGGCCGAAAAAGAGCAACATAAATCACTACACGACCCTTGGTGGTGAAAACAACCCAATGCCAAAATGCACAATGCACGGTGACACAAGCGCTTCAATCATTAAACCCCATAAAATCCCATGGACTAGATACAACAATACGAAAGTGTGAATATAGCCCACCAAGATCAACAAATATCCTCCAACTAAACCAACAAGGATAATAGAGATCTCTTGTGACTGCTAATGCCTAGGATAACCAGTAACACTATGACTTCAACATCATTGCAGAGAAAATCATCAATTTTTCATTTCACAATCACAATTTTACACAGTTGCAATATTCAAGGAAGGTGCAAACCAATACACCTGAGCCAACATCCGTTTCATAACCAAAGCAGACTCATCAAGGGCCAAAAAAAAGAGATACCTGTAATTGAACGCCTTAAAACAAGAGTTGGTTGAGCGGTTCCTCCCTGCTAATAAATCAGAGCATAACCTGTGCAACAATGTTTGAACAATAACCCGACTAGGGTGGTGGCCAACGGAAGGAGTAAAGGTGATGTGCAGTAAATGCACATCACCTCCACACTTCAAGTTCATTCAATTCTTAGTACACACCATCTACTAATCAAACAAATCATCCACTTTGAACCATGCATCGAGACCAACAACCTTTAATTTCCAAGAGTGCCACCCACATCACATATTACCATCTCCACTATATAGAAATGCATGTCAACTGTGTTCTATAAAACCCCAATAAATCACATGGTTATCATATGTTAGATAGGATTTGCCACAATATTTTATATGCATATAGTATAACATGTTAGCATAGATAGTTTCTCCTTTTAATTTGGGTTCACATTTCTTAATCTCCTTTTAATTTCCTTTATTCTGTTGTTACTAACATATTTCTGTTGCAGGTTTCCCAAGTATTAGATATAAGAATAGACAACAATGATAACCATGAAAAACATCGGTATAAAACTTGAGCTTGGAACAACAAGGGAACCATGCATAATATGCCTGATCCATTATCCAATAAAACAAGATATCATCAACCATGAAAGCAGTGTTGAAAAGTAGCATAACATCAAATAAGCACCATATTTGATCTTCAATCTCCAAGGGGTCCCACCTACTACTATTATTTAGCTTTTATAATAATAGTCTTTAGAAAAAATTTGCGGGCAAAACTTCGTTGCGAATTCAATCATCGACACCTTTCTCTCTCAGATTTGGTTTCCCTTTTTGCAACACTTTTCGATTATCTAATTGATTAGAGGAAATCATAGGAAATATTTTTGATCATAGGTCTATTGATTTCTTTTTCTTTTATCTCTTACTCAATTCTTGAAGAATATAAAGTATGATTTTTTGATTTCTTAGTGTTGTTGGATATTCGATTAAGCAATTTGATATTTGTTTTTCTTTCGATCTCTTGTTTATTGTTGAGAGTATATTTTTTTGTATGCTCGTTTACTTCATACTCTTTTCAATCCTCATAGTGAACTTTTTCATTATTAGTGAAAGAACGAAGCATTATACGAACATCATTGTTTGCATATAAAATTGAACAAAGAAGGATTTATATGCATTGGTTTTGTATATTGAAAGGTTTTTCTTTTTGATAAATTGGAAAATGTGTGAATTCTTGTTTGGGAACAAATAACATACAATTTTTGCATTTCTTTTGAGTGTTTGTTAGTGATGAAATGAAAGAATCTCTTCTCCTTCCCATATCTAGAAGTTCATTGAAAATAAACTTGCATCTCATTATTTTTACCTTCTTTTGGAGTTGAGTCTCAAAATATCATTAGTTTCACTACCATTCACCCTTGAGTAAAAAACAACCATGAAAATAAGTGTTAATTAAAATTGAACTAGAAAGTTTTATTTTTAGATATTTACACCAATAGTAGACTAGGAATAGAGCTTTGGAATAGGTTGTGAGGATAACTCTCTAAATCATTCAATAAAAACACATAATCTTATGATAGGGAGAGAAAACCCAACTTTAGTATAAGCATAGTTGGGATCCCCCTCTCATAGAGGGGTTAAACATGAGGTCGCGTGCGGGAGAGAAACAAAGATTATCCCTACAAGGCTTAACCAATCATAGTAGAATGATCGTATATTGGGGGTTCTTCCTGAGAATTAGATTTTTTTATTTGGACTCAGATCTTCATGAATTATGAATTTGTTCAGGGTCCTCTAGAGTTTACCGGTCAACTTGTCTTCAGTTCTCTTGAAGAATTTTGGACTTGATATCCCGCCCATACGTTTAGACCCAACTATCGGCTATACCCACCTAGAGGCTAATTGCAAGTTGGTAACCTTAGTGGCCATAATATTTAGGGTCTTTACACATTGTGACGATGAAGGGAAGTATTTGTTGTACCTAGATCATATGTTGGTCAAACTCACTCGGGATCCTTGGAGGGTAACCTGCGGGTAAAACCGCGAGGGAGCTTGCACCAAGGAATAAGTTTGTTAAGCATGTCGCCAATGTAACTAATCCACTCGCTCAATCCTATCCCCTTCTCACTTTTTCCTTGCGATGTTGGATTTCATCACCAACTAGTAAGTTCATTGAGAGAAGTTATTGTTTTTCTAATTTTTTAGCTAATGTTTTTTATTTACCCTAATTTTCCTTAAGATTGGTACTATGGCTGACAAAGTTCTTCGTCGATCATGTAGGATGCGATGGTTTCCTCTAGAAGGATATGATCCCATACCTCCTAACTCACCCGAAGACACTTATATTGAAGAGGTTGAAAACTATTCAGACACTGGGAGTCCTACTACTCCATTAGTTGAAAATCCTGAGGGAGCTATAATAGTAGTTCAGGAAAGTCCTACCCCTCCTACAAACCTGGCTTTGACCAACCCTCTTGATCCACTCCTTCTCCAAGTAGAATCCTTAGGAAAAATCATAACTGAAGATTATCCTAGGCTACCGTCAAGGCCATACGAAGAACGTGACATGTAATCAGAACAACCAAATCCAAATTAAGAATATACAACTATTTTCTTCTCTAGTGAAATGGTAGATCCACATCAAAAACTTGTTCGTCATATATGGAGAACTCCATCAGGTCATGATATTTATAAAAAAAATAATTTAAACTGACCACTCTTTAACCCTCCACATACATCTCTCACCACCGGTGCAGATGCAGGACCATCAAGTCAGTACTCTGACCATCCTGCTGAAAAAACACTCAATACTGCTACCATTGTTGGCATGTTCACAGGAACAATGCGCTTGTCATTGATGGCAAGAACACATAGGGAGGAGAAGCTCGGGAGGATATCGACAATGATCATTGGATCCCATTCAGAATTATCGAGGGTCATCAATCGTGGATCGAGGAGCATGCAGATGAAGGAAGATCTCAGGCATTAGATATGAGCGCACAGATCTCAGGCGTTAGATATGAGCGCGGGGTCTGACCATCGTTGGATCCAGAAGAACCTGCATGTTCCTTAAAGTGCAAGTATAAGTGGGCTTACAAAATCCCGAAAGCAGGAGGACCGTCCATCTTCGGGCATGACACGTGGACACAGATCAACGTTTCGCTGACTGGAAAGTCAAAAGAAACAGGTGCTCTATCATTCCAACTCGCGAAATGCGAAATCGTGAATTAATCTTAGTCGTTGAATCAAGAGACAATCTGGGCCGTCAGATCCAGGAGGTGAATGTGGTAGACCATGTCATCAAGGACACATGGTGCAATCTTGCAAGGACAAGTGTCAAGTTGATTCGACATCTCTAGCCACTGGAAATCTCAAATCTGAGTGACACATGGTAGCCACTTAGCTCATGTCACGTCATCAAGTGAAATTATTTTGGGAATTTGACTTTGGGAGTTTTAGCTTCATCACTCCCCCAAAATCTCAAATGGTGAAGTCCCAAGGAGGAGGATAGCCGTTGGATCAATGAGAAATGTGGACCATTGATCTGGAGAATGAAGTGCTTGTTTGATTGGTGAGTGGTCATATCTCATGGTAACATTGTCGAGCACTGGAGAGCAAAGCTAGAGTATCCAAGCTCTATTTCGGAGTTCGTGACATAGAGAGTCGAGATGACTCATCACAGAATCCCCAAAACACGAAAGTGCGAAATGCGTTTTTGAATAAGGTTGTGGTCACAGCCAGTGGTCACATCTGCGGAAGATGGAAGAAAGAGAGAGTGCAACCAAGCTCCATTTCGGTGATCACGACTTGGAGTGTCAAGACACTTCATCATAGGAATGCCGAAATGCGAAATTGTGAAATCCCTATATGGATAAACGCTTGGTCACAGTCGACGGTCACGAGAAGGGAAGGAGCTAGTCCAACAAAGCTCCTTTTCGGGGTTTTGGAGATCACGACTTAGAGAGTCGAGATGCCTCATCCCCAGATCCCCAAAACATGAGTCGTGAAAGAACCTTATGAATAGGAATTTGGTCATCGTCAGAGGTCACCTAAAAGGAAGGGGCTTATCCAGAAGAGCTAGCACCCACTGTGTAGTTTTTACACAGAAAAGGAAAAGGCGCAAGAGCATGAGTTCCCGAAGGATCTCTGGGGAACTTCCAGAAATGAATAATTGTTTCTGCACAGAAAAATCAAAGAGGCCTCAGTGTGATTTCTAGAGGAGATGAAGAGTCTCGACTTCTAGAGAGGCTAAGGAATCTCAGCATAACACCCAGTGATGATGAACGCATGGGTATAACTGCCATAGAAGATGAAGAATTGCCATGATGATTAGGCAGAGGACTCGACATGAGGAGAACATGTAGAACAAAGAGAGTGTGTTGATGCTCGAGGGAGTGAAGATGTGGCAAAGAGGAGTGGTAGTGAATATCCCGAAGTGGAGAACAGTGGTGCTGGGAAGAGAATGTAGAAGACTTGCTCATAGAGGATGCAGAAGATGCACAGAGAGGATAAAAATGTAGAACAAAGAAGCGATTGGTAGCGGTTGTGAGTGAGGCATGTGTGTAGAAGCATGATGTGCAACAACTGAAATGCACAGAAGAGGAGTGGTTCATGGAAGGGACATGGTGCATAGAGAATAAAAGGCAGAAGAAAAGAAAGCACAAGGATGTGTGTAGGAAGACATTCATGCAGATAGAGCAGAGAAACATAACAGAATAGTGATAAGCCTGGTAAGCCAATAACAACTATTGAATCAATGTAATAAATTCAGAGAAAGAAAAGTTTCATATTTCAGGGTCGTTGGGAGGTGCTAGGGAGGATTGTTGTCCTCAGAGGTTCAAGTGGGTGCTTGAACACAGGAGTTGTAGCTTCCATCTGGTTGCAACCAGAGAAACCAGGGTGGCAGGGTGGTGCAAGGGAGACCAAGTGTTCTCTGATATACATGTCGGTGCTTGTGTAAATGGAAGTTTGTGCTAGGACAATGAGGGAGTTGGTGCTTCCTTCTAGTTGGTGCTAGAGAAATCAGAGAGTTGGTGCTCTCAGCAAGTAGCAGCTTGAAAAATAGAGGTTGTAGCCTCATTATGAGTTGGTGCTCATGAGATTGATAATGTACATAAAATAATTATCATATAAATAAGAAGAGGTTTTCACCTTTTATGGGTTTCCTCAGGAATATCTATCTCTGTACTATATATGTGTGTGATTTATGTTGAATACTCTACTGCTTACTTATTATGATAATCATTGAGAAGTTCTGCAATGAATTTATAAATGGAAATAATTGTTTAAGCACAGTAAAAACTGATTCACCCCACCCCCCCTCTCAGTTGTCAAACAATTGGTATTAGAGCCGGCCCCTTTTATCTTAGGGTAGATCCTAGAGCTTAAACATGTCAATCCATGAAGGAACTTCAATCAATAAGGCCCCTCTGTTCAATGGAACAAACGTTTCCTTCTGGAAAGTTAGAATGAGAACCTACATAATGGCTTTAGGTGTAGATGTCTGGGATGTGGTAGAGACTGGTTATGAAAAGTCAGTTGTACTAGCTAATAAGGATGACAAGCTAGAATTCAGCTTCAATGCTAAGGCTATGAATTCTATCTTGAGTGGGTTTGTAGAAGAAGAATTTGTAAAAGTTATGCACCTAGAAACTGCTAAAGAAATGTGGGACAAACTCATTAACAGTTATGAAGGTAATGAAAAGGTAAAGGATGCCAAGCTTCAAACCTACATAGTACAGTTTGAATAGTTGGAGATGAAAGAGGATGAAACTATTGGAAAGTACTTTCTGAGAGTTGAAGAACTGGTAAATGCATTGAAAGCACTTGGTGAAAAAATTGAGGAACCTTCTTTAGTTCAATTTTTTTTGAGATCTCTACCAGATAGGTTCAACCCGAAGGTCTCTCCTATAGAAGAACTTATTGATCTAAAATCCTTGGAGTTTGATCAACTTCTAGGAACGTTGACTGCATATGCAATGAGAATAGTTAAAGATAAACCCACCTCCAAAGAAGCATCATTTAAAGCAGACAAGAATGAGGATTCTGAGCCTGATGAAATTGAAGCGAAATTTGTGAGAAGACTGAAGAAGGGATTAGGCAAATACAAAGGTAAAATTCCTTTCAAATGTTTCAACTTTGGTAAGATAGGTCATTTTGAAAATAAATGTCCTCAAAAAAGAAAGGATCAGACATATGATGATGAGGAGAAGCAAAAACACATAAATTTATTTAAAGAGAATAATTTTAAGAAGAAAAGTCTTTGTGTAAACAATGGTGATGATCCTTCAGATGATGAAGACAATGACTCCTTTATTGAAGATAAACTAAATGACTTCATACTTATGGCCAAAGAGGATTATGATAATAAAATCACAGGAAGTGATGCTAATGAAGAAGAAGCTGTGGTTGACCTGGAAGGAGAACTGATCAGTGCACTAGAAGAGCTTGAAAGACTCAGAATTAAGATGAGAAAGCAAAAACAATTGTTGATACAGTTCAAGAAAGGCAGTGAAGAAATTGACGAAGACTTTGCCCTGCTAAAAGTGGAATTAGAAGAGGCAAAGAAAATCGAAGACATTCTGAAACAACAGTTATTAGAAAAGAAGGCAAGATGTGAAGCTCTGGAGGAAGAAGTAGTGAAAACTAGGAAAGAGATGGAGAAGTTTCAAGCCTTGTATCATCAGAATCTGTTAAGTATCAAAGCCTCAGAAGAATTGGCCACCATTCTGAATCAACAAAGAAACCCAAAGTTGAAAACAGGTCTAGGTTATGAAGAGGGACCAAGTAGTGATCAGCCAAGCAACAAAGAACCCATCAAGTTTGTCAAATCTACCATCTGTGACAACAAAAAACCTGCAGAAACAAAAGAAGATAATCAATTGCCCAGGAGGAGTAATGAAAGAGGTACCAGAACTGAAACTATAGATCAAAGAAATAATGTACTCTCTGTTCAAAGAAATCATTAGCATGGAATAAATCGACCTTCTCAAAGAAGACAACCATTTTCCAGGTACCAACATTTTTTCTATAGATATTGTTTTTTCTATTATAACTTTGGTCATAAAGCTGTAAACTGTTCTTTAAAATTGAGATATGAGCAATTAAGACATTCAAGGTATAGATATTTTCCACAACAAAGAATGAGACAACCAAGTAACAAACCACCAGAGACTACAAATCACTTTATGAATGGGAAAAAGACACAGGTTAAGCATAACAATCGTTATGATCCTTTATTCGATGAACTAGAATGTTACATCTGTCATAAATATGGAGTTAAAACTGTTGACTGTCGCTTAAGGAACTATGAACCAGATTTGAATTCCCCTGCTGAAAATTCCAAAGTTTGGAAGAAGAAAGAAAGTGACAAGTGTGGATTAGTGTTGTCATCTCAAAGACAAAAGAACCCTTGGTATATAGATAGTGGATGCTCCAAACATATGACAAGAGACAAAGGTAAGTTTCTATCTCTAAGTGAAAGAACATCAGGAAACATAACCTTTGGAAATGATGCTCCAGGTAAAATCAAGGGTAAAGGGATGGTGAGTTTAAGTAATGGAAAAGGAAAAGCCCAAGATGTTCTGCTTGTAGATGGGCTGAAACATAATCTACTTAGTGTAAGTCAAATGTGTGACAGAGGATGTGAAGTGGTGTTCACTTCCAAGGACTGCAAGATAAAGTATGTAAACTTAGGACAAGTGCTGGCTAAAGGCATAAGGACATAAAATAATTTATATGTGCTGAAAGAAGATAGAGAAGAATTTCATCTAAGAAAACATGATGAGAGCTGGTTATGGCATAGGAGACTTGAACATCTAAACTTTGATCAGTTAATGAAGCTCAAAAATCTTGAGGCAATAAAAGATCTTCCAAGAATATCAAAGCCACAAGATCCTGTGTGTAAACCATGCCAAGTAGGAAATCTTACCAAGACACAGTTCAAATCCAATATCTCTACTTCAACAGAGAAACCACTCCAACTAGTTCATATGGATTTATGTGGACCATCAAGACATGAAGGCATAGGGAAAGAAAACTACTTCATGCTGATCATTGACGGTTACTCCAGACTTACTTGTGTTGCCTTTCTCAAGGAAAAAGATAAAGCATTTGAGAAATTTAAAATATTTAAGGCTTTAACTGAGAATCAAATAGGAAAGAGGTTAAAGGCAGTAAGATCAGACAGAGGAGGCGAATTTATGTCAAGTGAGTTCAAGGAATTATGTGATAAACATGGGATCAAGAGAGAATACACAATCCCAAGAACTCCACAACAAAATGGAGTAGTTGAGAGGCAAAACAGAACAGTGCAACAAATGGTTAGAACAATGATGAATGAGAAGAACATTGGTCAAACCTACTGGGTAGAATAAATACACACAACAATCCATGTTCTTAACAAATCCCACCTCAGACCACACACCAAAAAGACACATTATGAACTGTGGTATGGGAGACCTGCTTCAATCAAACAATTCAAAGCCTTTGGGAGTAAGTGTTACATAAATAATAATGATGAGAACCTTGGCAAGTATGATGACAGGGCTGATGAAGGCATCTTATTAGGGTATGCTACAAACAATAAAGGATACATATTCTATAATAAGAGGCTGCATAGATTTATTGTATGTATTGACATAAAAGTTGATGAAGAAATCCCAGAAAGAGAGGTGAACAATACTGAATCAACAACAAAGGATATATATGAAGTTGAAGATGAACAGGTCCAAGAATCAAAACAAGAAGACTCCGAGCCAGATGAAGATGCAAATATTCAGATAGACTCAAATCAGCAGACAACATCAAATTCCTCCTCCAGAATCACTCAAAAGAATCATCCTGCAAGTCAGATAATTGGTGAAAAAGACAAAGGTGTACAAACTAGGAGAAAGATAATCAAAAGCACCAAACAATCACATATAGCCTTCATATCCATGATGGAACCCAAGAATTGTAATGAACCTAGCAAAGATGACCATTGGGTTAAATCCATGAATGATGAACTTGATCAGATTGAGAAAAACAATACGTGTCCAGTATTTGGAGCTGGTTTATTCCCAATCCGATACTTTGTATGAATTGATCCCAAACTCTCCTCGTACATCAAACGATCCATCGAAACCATCCTCCACTACTCATTCAGATGGTGTTATCGGTTATGTCAAAACCCAGCCTATCCCACAATCGACTGGAATAACCAATCATGCAATAAATGCCTCGACTACAATGCATATTCCTATCGCATCGAATTCCACCCCTACTAAAGTTTTTGAAGTAAATGAAGTTCAATTTACTTCACCATAACAATA
>JZKD02S1647372.1:14170-34952 GCA_000966675.3 Picea glauca | reverse complement strand
TAAGGTGAGGAGGTTAGGATGATCCCACCAAATCATGAAAGTGAGTAAGATCCAAACCATTCGGATGCCACCTCACCATGGAAGTTTCTCCTTCTAGAAGATTCGAGAAAACACTTGTTTTTCCCACATGTAGGCATTCTCACACCCTGCCTATAGAGAAACCTGCGAACATCTCGCAACTCAGCTATGGTGCAACCTGCGAGAATCAGGCATTCTCGCACCCTGCCTATATAGCAACCTGCAAACTTCTTTTTTTAAGGGTTTTTACAAAGGAAAATGCAACTTATTTACTCAGTAAAAGTTCTTCTCCCTTCTCTCTTCAGGAACTCAGGCCACTAACCCCTCTAAAGAAAACAAATAGGTTTACATCATTAATAGTATTAGGGATGACGAAAATAATGTGTAACAATGATGAACTCAAACCCTTTGAGACTTTCCCTATGTTTTGATTTTTTTGTTTCACATAGTTTTTTAAGATTTACTACATTAAACATAATATATTAAATGTTGGTGATATTCAATATAACCCCAATATTTTTGAATCATTTTCAATCAATTCATCTCATCTCAAGTGTGTGGAGGTTCTTAAACAATCTAAAATGCATGGAAATATCTCTTGGTACATGTATATTCCACAAACACAACCTTGTTAAAATAGAATGAGATTGAACCATGAGATTATATCTTAACAAAAGGAACCTAAAGACTAATCTAAGTTGTACATTTCTTAAATGATAATATTTTTTGATAACTTGATCATGAATACATGGATGTAGGTAAATCAAGTTTCATATTTTCCCTACAAACCATGTTATCCAGATTCCACATGCTAGAATATGATTTCTTTAAAATGATGTAGGTTTGTTTCTTTTTAGCGTTAGGATTAGTCTAAGTTGCTTGGATTCTATCTTCCACAAAAGAGTTAAGTGTATTACATTAGATTTAATTGGAGAATAATCATCTAATGATCACACTAGTATTAGATGAATTTTAGTTGGAGGGGAATTTAATTTTAATTCAGAGTCAAGGTATTAGAGCATAGTTACTTAATATTTACAAGTAACATGCACATGTCTAAGAGAAAGTGGTTTAGAAAATGAACATTAAACTTTGCTAAGTCTATCTCAGATCAAATGTGGGGAGGAGTGTGTGATTGATAGGATTCAAACGAGTCTTCTGATGCAGAGGCTAGATGGGAACTAAAGCACCCTCTATGTCTGTGTGAAGAGCCTTCACGAGCATGATGAGGAGGCTTCCATAAGCCATTGGAGCCGGTGTGAAAAGAAAATGATCTAGGTGGATATCAGTGGCCACCCACCTATTCCAACTAGATCAAAATAGTTTTATGAAAATTTACTATTTTTAGCAGTTTTTCGGGTTCTAAACTTCCAGGGCCATTTTGAGGGCCTAAACAATTATTTTTAACAATCAGACACCTCAATGATAGATGAGAACTCTATTTGATCCCCCAAAATTAAGCTTCTCATCGATACCTTTTCAACGAGATATCATATGCCTCAAACGAAGATCGTATGCCAAAGTTATGCCCCTAAGAAGTTGATACACCAAACTACCCAAAACGGGGCCCACAAAATTGTTGGCTTTTCATCTTCTGGGGTTAGGGTTTTGGAATTTATTTATGTTAAAAAGGCCTTTGGAGCCTCATTGTAACAATCATCATCTTCTTGCAAATGAGTGTAGCCATCACATCACTTCTCAGAGCTAAGCTGCCACCATTCTAGCGAGTCTTTCACTCTGTATTTCTATAGTTTTGTACATTTCACTCATTAAGAGAAATGGTGTTTACTGTATCTCTATGTTTATGATTATATTTATAATATACATCTATGTCATATTATTGAACTTATGATATATCTCTGTACGTTTCTTTATTATATCTCCACTCTCATTTCGTGCTGAAAATAATCCAGATCAGTGGTATCAGAGCAGGCTACTCTTGATCATTTTTTCAGTGCATGTCCCCAACGAGGTCTGAGTATAGAAAGTTGGGTCCCCATATTGTCTCTCTTAAGGACAATTTCTCTCGCAATCCCAAGAAACCCTCCATGGTGGAAGAAAATAAAAATGACGGAGCATAATATTCTATTAATCCGTTGCTTGAGCAAGCTCTCATGTGACAGAGGGACAAAATGATGGAGAATTTTTCTCACATCCTTCAACACCTGTCGATGATAGAAGGAAAGTATTCATCAACTGGCCAATTTGGAGGCACATCTCCTTCCAAGGTACAAGTTAATTTTTATATTCCCATATTTGAAGGTCAGATAGATGCAGATACCCTAGAAAAATGGTTAAATATGATAGAAGGTTATTTCTCTGTTCACAATTTTTTTGACAGGGAAAATATCACCTTCACACTCTTTAAGGTTCTCCCCCATGTCAAACATTGGTGGGAAACTTACTTGGAGAAAAGTTCGACAGAGGATTCTGGAATATATTGGGCTGAGCCCACTTGGGATTTTTTTGGATGTGGTCAAATAATAATATTACCTTGTTGGTAACTATGAAGACCAATGCATGAGATGGGACACACTATGGAAAGAGAGGGGACAAACAATGCCATATTTCACACATAATTTCCATACCTTGCGCACCAACTTGGGTATCAAAGACTCTGAGCGACATGAGTTATGAAAAACTATGGGGCTCTACATAGGTACATCCAAGCCGAAATTAATTTTCTAGACATCCGCAACAACCAAAGTATGATATAGATGACCCTAACAAAGAGCCTCCCAAAATCCAGTCCAAGCCACAAGAAAAGAAGGGTAATGGAAAAACGAAGGACATTGGAAAGTGGTGCGATTTCCACAAAATCCCCTGGCAAAACATTGATGAATTTTTCTCAAAAAAAAAATTGGTGGTCGAGATCAAAGGAAAGGAGTCGAACCCCAATTCAGAATATGATTCAGAAAATAATGGCAGAAGACTGATCATCGATGCAGACCCCACTACTACTGTCACGACCACAACAATTCAACCAAAATAACTAGAAGATCCTGAAGAGGGGGAGTGCCTCTTCCATTCACAAATGTGGGTGAAGGGGACCACGTTGCATTTCCTTGTTGATAGTGGAATCCAGAATAACCTCATCTTAGAAGAGGTTGTCGAACAATTGGGATTGTCGGCAACAACACACCCGCATCCATACAACATTGGGTGGCTTCGCCAGGGACGATATCTTTGTGTTAGCCAACAATGTCATTGTCATACGACATCCAACCCTTCAAGGATGAGGTATTATGTGATGTTATTTTGGGCTATCCATATATGTGGAAGTGCCATGATATTTATGAGTCTCGACCATGTAGTGTCATTATTACTCTGGGGGGTCATATCTACAGGATAACAGAGGTAGTTCCAACTATTGTCCCACCTAAACAATACCGCAAGGTAGTATCTCACACTACAAAATTCATCTTCTTCACAATATGTTCAAAAGGTGAATAGAAGGACACTACCACCACTGCAGCCTCAGTCCAAGCACCTTCTATCTAACAGAAGAAGGTCGATAAGATTAAAGCAAAGAACAAAGATTCCTTCTACACATAGTCATTGCATAAATTGCAATACAAATTATGTATTTCTTGGATTCTCCTGATCTAATAATTATATGCCACTGTTAAATACATAATCGCTTCTACTAATATTCTTGTGTAATTTAAAACACGATTGCTAATTGCAATATCAAGAAGAAAGATCAATCACACATAACACAAATGTTTTACCAGGAAAGCATAAAGCTAAAATCCCCACTATCATATATTATGTATATATCATATATCATGAGACAATCTCATACAAAACTCTAATCCAAGAGCTCTCAGTACAATATAATCGTCTCACACTGTCATACAAAAATAAGAAAACACATGTGTCAATTCTCTTCCTCCAGACAACCTTCCTCCTCTACGCAATCCCTGCAATGGAAAACCTGCAAATGATTCAAATTCCTCTTGCCTAGGCTATGCATTTCTCATGGGCACATCCATTGTGTGTGTGATTGCATGAGTGCACTTCACTCAAATCACAACTGATAGCGAAACTGTCCCTTTCACTTGTTATCTCAATTGGGTCTCCACTGGATCTGACATGCATGTAGTTAATAGTGGAAAATATTTAGTTTCATGTGATATCACTGATTGTGAATTAATTAATAATGAATTCACTGAAATCTCACTAGTGTAAGTTCAATTAAAACTAGTACAAGTGAGCTTAACTCACTTAACTGAGTTAAACTACTTTACAACTCACATAACTACACTTATAACTTTGTCATAACTTCAAGTCACTTAGTTACAACTAATTCGACTTCCATGTCCCACCAGTCAACCTTTGAAATCGAATTTCCTATAGCTATCTGATTTGCCATTTCAGTTAACTATTTCGAGTAATTATGAGATAATAGATTAATATTTATCGTCCAGTTTATTTAAGGGAGAAATAAATTAGACACACATTTCTTGTTGACTTTTCAACACTCCCTCTCAACAACAAAGGGATTATCCTTCACCCCAATCATGTCTCTATGGTATTCAAATTTTCTCTTGGTGAGAGCCTTCATCAGAATGTTTGCATCCTGATCGTCTGTAGGAATGTTCTGAAGCAACATGATCTTCCGCTACACACAATATCTGATATGATAATACCGAATATCTATATGCTTAGATCTATCATGAAACACATGATTAATCGAGAGTTTAATGCAACTCTAATTATCATAATGAATCATTGTAGGATCTAAATGAGAACCAAACAAACCAAACAATATCTTTCTCATCCAAATAGCCTCATATACAGCTTGAATCACTGCCATGTATTCCTCTTCTGCTGAACTGAGTGCCACGGATCTCTGCTTCCTGTTGTACCAAGAAACAACTGTAGATCCGATACTAAAGATCCCCCCCTAATGTGCTCTTTCTTTCCATTGGGCTGCCCACCCAATCTACATCCATGAAGCCATGCAACTTCACCTCATCCATTTGTCTATACCATAAGCCATACTCATATGTTCCCCTTACGTATCTCAAGACATGCTTACCCTCCTTCCAAAATATCTTAGTAGGCTTAACCATCACTTGACTTAGTTTGTTAAACACATAGAAAATGTCCAGTCTCATGTTCACTAGATACATTAGTGAACCCACTAACTGTTGATAGTCAGAAGCATCCACTACCTCTCCAAAAGTAGCATCCTCTTTCCTCCAATTTCCTGGAAGAGGAGTATCCATGGGTTTGCATATCTCCATGTGAAACTTACCCAATATCTCCCTTGCATACTTTCCTTGAGACAAAAAAAGTTCACCATCTCCCTTCCATATTTCCAATCTAAGGAAATAATGAAGGAAACCCATATCCTTCATCTCGAACTCCTTTGCAAGGTCCTCCTTGCATAAGTGTATCAACTTCTCAACACCATTCAGTATTAAATCATGAACATAAAGAACAATGATTAAAATCTTACACTCCACCACAATTTGGTATAGGTTTGCATCCGCTTCACTTTTGGTGAATCCCAGTTCGGTGAAATAGCTGTCTATCCAAGTGTACCAAGCATGGCGTGCTTGCTTCAACCCATACAACGCTCTCTTGAGTCTGCACACATGAAACTCCCTGTCAAAGGTCTCAAAACATTATGGCTGCTCAATGTACACTTCTTCCTCAATGATCCCATTGAGAAACACAGTTTTTACATGCATATGATGAATGCGCCAACCCATCTGCACTGAGAGAGAAAGGATGGTTCTTATGGAAGAATAAAGTGCGACAGGTGAAAAGGTTTCTTCATAATCTATCCCCTTGATCCATGAGAAGTCCCAAGACACAAACCTGGACTTGTATTTCTCAACACTCCCATCAACAACTTTCTTTACCTTGTAGACCCATCTCGAACTTACCACTGATTTGTCGACCGGTCTTGGGACAATTTCCCATGCACTGTTTTTAACAATGGAGTCATACTCCTCCACCATTGCATATACCCATTTGGGATCCTGCACTGCATCCTAAAAGGAAGATGGCTCAGTCACAATACATTTTCTCATGAGAGCCATGTATCCAGTAAATTGATTAGGAGATTGTCTCTGTCTGCACTATGAAGTAGGAGCTCCTACATTCTATGCAACATCTAGTCTCAATATATCAACTTCTGTGGTGCACTTTCTTCCATTTATGATGGATGGGTATGCATGAGTGGATTCTTCCACTCCATGAACCTCCTCATGTGTCTGATCCACATCTTGAGACTAATCTTTGGGAACCAAAAGTTCCTCCTCTGCATGCAATTCTAGCTCCCTCTCAAGCGACAACCGCATCGCTTTCCCTTCATCAAATTTTATATCCCATTGCATAACAATCATCTTACTATTAGGAAAATACAAACGATAATTATGGGGTGTTTCTGTGTACCCCACAAATATCCCAACTTCAGCAGTTGGTTCCATCTTCTTCCTGGCATCCTTGGTCACATGCACATAAACAAATGAGCCAAAAATATTAAAATGAGAAACATCAAGTTTCTTACCAGTGAAAGCTTATTCAGGTGTACTCATGCCAAGTACTCTATGAGGACAACGATTTTTCACATAAACCGCAGTGTTGCATGATTCCACACACAAATGAATTGGTAGGCCCTAATCATGCAACATTGCTCAGGGTGTACCCATGATCGTTCTGTTCTTCCTCTCCATGACCCCATTTTGTTGTGGGTTATGAGGTGCTATGAGTTCTCTTCAAATTTTTTGTTTGCTGCAGAAGTATTTTAATTTGTTAGAGATGTATTCTCCACCATTATTGCTCCTCAGATCCTTCACTTGCTTCCCTGACTCTTTCTCCACCAATTCTTTAAACTCACAGAACTTTGAGAATGTTTGATCCTTCTTCTGCATGAATAAGATCCAGTATTTATGAGAAAAGTCATCAACAAAAATAACATAATAATTATGTTTTATTGTTGAAGAAACTAAGACTGGTCCACATACGTCTGTATGAACTCTCTCTAGTATCACCAAGGCATAGTTATCCTTTTCATGAAAGGTGGACTTTACATACTTCCCCATGGTGCAACCCTTGCACTGATCTAACTGAGCAAGTGTTCCCATTGGAAGTCCAGTAGATATTTGTTGCATGATCTTCAAGGCTCCATGATGAAGATGGCCCAATCACCTGTGCCATAATTCACCCTCATCCCGGCTCACCACTTTTTCTACCTTGCTCATCATGGAAGCGCAACCATCTACCTCCAGGTTGTAGAGATTCTTAACTTGAATCCTTATCTTCTTGACTTGATCCGTTGTTTTATGTTACAAGAAATATTTTCCATCGCTGAAAACAACATCATAGCCTCTGTCCTCCAACATTGCGACTGAGACCGGGTTTTTCTTCAGACCTGGAACATGCATAACATTTTTCAATTGAAATGGTTTACCTAACTCCCTCTCAAAAGTTATGGTAGCAATGTCAGTTTCACTGTATCGTCCATCGTCGCCCATATCTATATGCATTTTGAGATCTCTCTCCTCCAAGTCACTGTAACGCTCCTTATCTCCCGTCATGTGGAAGGAAGCGCCACTATCCAAATACCACACTGATCCCAATGCACTTGAAGCCATGCATGCGATCAAAGAGGAGTCAAGTTCAAATTGCGAGGCAAGGGCCTCACCAGCTGCAACTCCAACAACCTTCTTGTTGTTCTTTTTATGCGGACAGTTAGTAGCGAGATGCCCATGTTTGTGACAGTGAAAACACTTCACTTTGGACAAATCCAACTTCTTGCCTTTAGACTCGTATTTTGAATGGAATTTCTTCCCCTTCCCTTTCCTTTCCTTGGAAGCCAAAGCAAAATCCTCTTCATCATCATTCTTTTATGAAGAGCCATCTCTGGTGTTCCGCCTGAACTCCTCCTGCACTAGATTCGACCATAGTCATTCCCAATCTGGCAATTTTTCCCTTCCATTGACAGAGTCTTGATAATTGTGCCAACTCTTGGGAAGTCCTAGGAGAGCCAAGCTCACCAAATCATCATCAATGACTATTATTCCTACACTCCCCATCTCATCCTGACATTGGAAAAACTTCGTGAGATATTTTGGAATGGAGTCGCCCTTCTCCATCTTGATCTTCCCGAGTTTAACTTTGAGCACCAATTTCATATGGTCGCTGCTGTTTTGGAATAGATCTGTCAAAGTCTTCCACATTGCATGTGTTGTGGATTTCCCATGGAGGCTTGAGACAATGTGGTCTAGTACTCCCTCCAACAGAATCCTCCTCACCTTTGCCACTTTCTTTTGCCATGCATCAAGATTTTCAGCGTTTGCAACATCTAGCTTAGGAACATATTTGTGAATGAATGCCTTCAAGCCATTGTCTTCGAGTACTGTCTCCATACTGTACTTCCAGGAAATGCAGTTTGAGATTCCCTCAAGTGCATACTCCAACCTCAAGCCATTGAAAGCCATTTCGATCTTGAATCAGCTATAGAACCAAGAAGGTCTTTCTGCAAATTCGAATTCTATCCAATCACAAACTCATCTTCTACAATCTTCTGCGCTCTGATACCATGTAGAAATTTCAATACAAATTATGTATTGCCTGGATTCTCCTGATCTAACAATTATGTGCCACTGTTAAATACATAATCACTTCTATTAATATTCTTGCAGAATTTAAAACAAAATCACCAATTGCAATATCAAGAAGAAAGATCAGTCACACATAAAACAAATGTTTTACCGGGAAAGAATAAAGCTAAAAACTCCATTATCATATATTATGTATATATCATGGATCATGAGACAATATCATACAAAAATCTAATCCAAGAGCTCTCAGTGCAATACAATTGTCTCACACTGTCATACAAAAATCAACAAATACATGTGCCAATTCTTTGCCTCCAGACAACCTGCCTCCTCTGCGCAATCCTTGCAATGGAAAACCTACAAATGATTCAAATTCCTCTTGCCTAGGCTATGCATTGCTCATGGGCACATCCACTGTGTGTGTGATTGCATGAGTGCACTTCACTCAAATCACAACTGATAGCCAAACTGTGCCTTTCACTTGTTATCTCAACTGGATCTCCATTGGATCTGACATGCATGTAGTTAACAGTGGTAAATCTCCAGTTACATGTGAGATCACTAATTGTGAATTAATTAATAATTAATTCACTGAACTCTCAATAGTGTAAGTTCAGTTACAACTAGTACAAGTGAGCTTAACTCACTTAACTGAGTTAAACTACTTTAACACTCACATAACTACACTTATAACTCTATTACAACTTCAAGTCACTTAGTTACAAGTAGTTCGACTTCCATGTCCCACTAGTCAACCTTTGAACTCGAATTTCCTACAACTAACTAATTTGCCATTTCAATTAACTATTTCAAGTAATTATGAGATAATATATTAATATTTATTGTCCAATTTATTTAAGGGAAAAATAAATTAGACACACATTTCTTGTTGAATTTTCAACAGTCATCTCATGTAGCTAGAGTGGTTAAAAGGTTCCAACATCATGTTATCGACAACCTTCCACAAGCCAAGCAACACAATTTATCCAGCAAGACAAGCAAATCACCAAGGTTCGTATTCAACATTTGCTTTCCCCTCTCCCCTGGGAACTAAACACAATGGAGACCACTGATTCCTAAGAAGGGAGGATTGATCCAGGTGGATATCGATGGCCACCCACATATTCCAAATGGCTCAAAACAATTTTCTGGCAATTTACTATTTTTAGCAGTTTTTTGGGTTCTAAACTTCCAGGGCCATTTTGAGGTCCGATGGCTCTTATTGAGCCCCCAAAATGAAGATCCTCTTTGATACCTTTCCAACGATTTATCGTGTGCCTCAAACAAATATTGTATGCCAAAGTTACACCCCTTGGAAGTTGATACACCAAACTACCCAAAACGGGGTGCACACAACTGTTGGATTTTCATCTTTTGGGGTTAGGGTTTTGGACTTTATTTATGTTAAAAAGGAATTTGGAGCCTCATTGTAACACTCATCATCTTCTTGTGAATGAGTGTAGCCATCACATCTCTTCTTAGAGATAAGTTGTCACCATTCTAGAGAGTCTTTCACTCTGTATTTCTACAGTTTTGTACATTTCGCTCATTAATATAAATTGTGTATTACTATATCACTGTGTTTATGGTTATATCTATGATATATATCTCTGTTATATTATTGGACTTATGATATATCTCTGTACATTTCTTTATTGTATCTCCGCTCTCATTTCATGTTGAGAATAATCCAAATCAGGTAGAGAGACGAGAGGATGGGGGGATAGTGAACCAACGTCAAGGGGGTGATGCAGAGGGGAGGGTGAATAGGGGTGAACAGAGAGAAAGAAAGGTGACACGACCAAATTTTAATGGGAGTAGGGATGAAATAACATGTCGATGATTTAAAGAATGAGGTAAGGGTGCAACCATAATGAGTGAAGTGAGGGCTAGTAATTGGAGTGATATTAGTGTTGAAATTTTGGTATGCTCATTTAACCATATAAACTGTCACATCATTGTCACCCAACCATAGGAATTCACATATTCCACCCTCGACCACACTAAGATTTAATTAGAATAATTTTAGCAAGCCTACTCCAGAACCAACATATAAACCCTAGCTGCTAACTGCAACAACAACTCAAGACAAGTAGAGAGTTCCTTCTCCAATGTTAGCGCACAAGAGAGAGAGAGTCTCCATATCCACATAATAATTTCCATACACAACTGTATCAGTTGCAACTGCACTACTCTCTCAACCTTGCCCCATACTTAGAAATAATATCACCAAGAGTTTCACCAAGAATGTCACCAAGAGAATCACCAAGAGTTTCACCAAGAATGTCACCAAGAGAATCACCAAGAGAATATCACTTCATAGCGCTAGAGAGAGACCAAGACCAAGAGATTACCATATGCCCTTATTCCTCCTTGCAACTGAAACTGAATTTCTCCAGAAGAATTTCACTCTGGTTGGGTATCCAAATGAGATAAAAGGTCCTCTATTTATATTAATTTGCCTAGTGACTTTTCTGGCTTGGCCGACCTAACTTTCTGGTAATTATGTTTTTTCTTTATCTTTTTCCTGTGGAGCTGAATTATATTTATGGAAGATAATATTCTAATATTATTTATTCTGCTAGGCTGACTTGTCTTCTAGGGTTTCCACACATCTGTTTAATGGTTCAATTTCTTCTAGAATATTCTATTCTAAGGCATATATTACACATGGAGGTTAATACCTCCTGCAGCTACCAAAACATCAACACTCCCTCTTAGATAGGGAGGTATTAAATAATATATTCTTCATGTAGTGGTCCCAAACACACCCATCCATCTCACATGGCATGGACAAGACTCACATGGTCTCGTAGACCAGTCCACAAGTAGCATCACCATAGACACATAGGCTATCATATGATCAAACAGTTCAAGTATCATCATCATAGCCACACATTAGCCATCTACATGGAAAACACCTCCAACACTATTGGTTGGACCTCCATCTAGTAACCTCTGATGCTACTGATCGATACTCTAACTGGGAATCATTTTTGACACTATAGGTCGACATCTAGTTCATATAGAACTAGTAACTCATAATCTCACACAAAATATGACTCAAACATTTAACGCTCCCTATTAACGAGGAATGTATTCCTCTTAGCACAATCATAATCACTTCTTCTACGCTTATGCACACCTTGACCATTGTCTCGTTGAATTTCATGAATCCATACATCATAAGAAGTTCCACATTTTCACTGGAGTAGTGTACCAACCTTTGTTGGAGTAGCATACCAACCTGCACTCGGGTAACATACTAGCCTACGTTGGAGTAGCATGCCAACCTGTGCTGGGGTAACATACCAACCTGCGTTGGAGTATCATACCAACATGCACTGGGGTAACATACCATCCTTCATTGAAGTAGCATACCAAACTGCAATGGGGTAACATATGATCCTCATTGGATTAGCATACCAACCTATCTTGGGGTATCTCCCACTACTAGGGATCACATCACTTCCCACTAGTGGGGATCACATCACTTCTCACTACTGGGAAATACATCAATTATCACTACTGGAGAAAAACATTTGGACCACTCTAATATTGTCCCTGACAGAGGTTTGGTAAACATATTTTCTACATGTTCATTGGTAGCAATATACTGGAGCAAGTGTCTCGTCATAGTCTTCTCCCTCTTGATGGGAGAATCCTCTAGACACAAATCAGGCTTTGTACATCTGTAGGATATTTATCTGCAACATGATTGATCTTGTAGATCAAGTTGGAAGTCACCACTAACTTCCCTTTTGGTCTCAGAACCAAGGAACATATATATATATCCCAGTCCTTCTAACTGGCTTCCTCCTCGGTCACTGTAGCAAATTCTAATGAAGAAAGGGAATCTTCCCATAAGATCTCATATCTCCTCGAAGCCTCTGAAGCTTTGATCTATCCTTCTCAACCCATGGCATCTGTTTGTCAGTTCTGGAAGAATTCTCTCTCTTCCATTTGAATATGAAAGTATCTGAGTCTCCATTCTCCCTCTAAAGCTTGACTCCCGCTAAGTATGTATAATCTTCAGAGCTATATTCTCCTCATGATATGGCTCATCAATGTTGCATCCTGCAAGGTTTCATGGGACCATGCGAGTCTCTTCTTGGTTATTGCAACGATTCTGGGTAGGCCCTTTTGGCTCTACTAACTCTTCTTGATGATCTGAAGAGTGATCAACTACACTAGAGGGTCTTTTTCGGTCATCTTTGTATCCTTATGCTCCTTACAATCAATATCCATATGAGATACTATGTACCTGTCAAAAGTACTCTTCTTTGTCTTCTTCATCTTTCATACATGGATGTATACGGACGTGTATACAACTTCTTATCAAGATAGTCTCCTCCATGTCTCAAACTAGAGACCATATAATATGTTGTCTCTTGCAACCGTCATTATAGATTTGCTCATATTTATCACCTGTGACCTTCCCGAAACAAGGACAACAAATGGAAAAACAATATACAAGAATAATACTCTTGTAATAATAAAAGAAAGAATGAGAACAATAATCACAGTAACTCCTTCTCAGAGTTATTGCTTGTGACCTTCCTGGAACAAGAACCAAAATAAAAATACAATAATAAGAAATAGGAACAACACTCTTCTAGTGTTGTGATCAATCATTCCTCCATGATAACCTTCCCAGAACAAGAAAAAAAGAACAAAAATATAATAGCATTTTCATAAGAACATATCTATGTCAACAAGAATAAAAAGGAAATATCATGGTTATCATCATATTATTACCAAGGTGACCTGCCTGGAAGCAAAACAAGAAGTATCTCCTAGAGGAGATGTTAGTTCATCTTGTGACCAAGTACATAAAGCATTTATATCAATAGTACTCACATGCTTCCAAGTATTCATTGTATCTAGCAGTAATATAACCTTTCAAGGATTGTTGTCACAACTATTAATGTATCAATTATCAAAGTTGATATGTGCAAATTGGAAACTTATTAATTTAATCAATCAAACCTAGAACCTAGAGTCTTATCTTCAAGAATGAGCATTGTTGATTTTATTCCGAGTCTCCTTCACTCAAGATGACACGTATTGTCTTTAGCGTGTCCCCTGTACTTAAGACAATATGATTTCTTGACATAAATTTGAGTTAGAGAATATAATGCAAATAAAATCTAAAATCTCAACCTTAATCAATCTAATACTTTGACTAGAGTCAGCTTATAGCTTTATCTTTGAATAGAGGTTACTATAACTTCAATAGATCAAAATAAAAGTAGATGTTCATAATATTACAATAATTCTATAACAACTAGAGGAATTTAAAAAAAATCAAACCTGGACTATGTTGTTCCTCTGAATGTGTTGGATCTAAGATCCCGTGGATCTATGATTGTAAGAGATGCCTTCTCGTGAAATCACACTCAAAATAGTGATACAATTTAAATATATATAAGTACATACCTCTAGGAGCATCAACATGTAGTGGCACCATCTGACAACAATGACAAGCAATGAAGGAATTTTAAAACTTCAAAGGTTCTACAACTTGTAATCTAAAGGTAGTTGGAGATGTGCTAGAGTAAGGTGCACTATGACAACCAAAAAATTAGTCCCAACACTTCACATAAACTTTCACTGTAACTGGTATTGCAACTAGTTTTACAACTGGCACTACAACTGGTGCTACAATTCACATGAAGCAACTAGCATGAAGGAACTAGCACGAAGGAACTGAAACTTCATGATGCAGGAGCGTTGCTCCATGTTAGTAGTGTGCCAGCCAGCCAACACATCTAGCACACATTTAATGAAGAAAGGGAGAGGCGCAACCCTCTCAATTTTGAAATTCAAAATTTCAATAAATGTTGTAAGGCTTTTAATGCCAGACCATGCCTTTGTATAGGTAGTGGTTGAGGTTTCCTTTAATGGTTACCTGTAGCTAAGTCTAGATCAGTCAGGTCTGGGACAACCATTTATGTAATGTAGCATAGGAGCCACTCTGTGATAGCGATAGCTCAGAGACGGTGCTTGAGGATAAGCTCATGGGAGCCCTCATTTTGTAAAAAAAAGAAAATTAGAGTAGAGAGTTAGAAAGAGAGACCAGAGCAGAGAGGTCTCAAGAGAGATGAGACTTGTTATAGTCCAGCCTTTGTAAATCATCTGTATAGAGACACGGGGATTAATAGAAAATAATTGTTTCCTGCATATTGTTGTTCATGTATTTATGTTTCATGAATGAATACTGTAGATGTATGTTAGATTTTCATTTGCAGGGATAGATATAAATTGTCTATCTGTTAAGTTGTGATATTTTTCTGGATTCTTTGGGCTGTGCAAGAAGTGCACAATAGAACATGAGAAGTTCTGAGGCCAATGCAAGGAGTTCACTTTTGAACTCTTAAGAGTTAGAAAGAATGTGCCAGTAGGGCACACCAGGAGGATTCATAGACTCAAAGGAAGCCTCATAGTTACTGAATACTTTGGAGGAGGAACTGTGCAAAGGGAGGCACAAAGAAGAAACATAACTACTAATGGTTCTGTAAAGCTCTGCCAGGAGGGCATTGAGCGTGTGCATAGAGTGCACAGGAGGGACTCTATTTTGAGTTTAGAGAGAAGAAGTGTCGAGGAGAGACACTTGCAGAGTTGTTGAACAGTCTGTAATCTTTGTAAGGTGTGCATTGAGTAGAAGAATGCCAGGAGGGCATGAGCCATTTCTTTCCAAGAAACGGCCTTGAATCTGAGTTATTCAAAATCTCAAGAGCACCAGGAGTGTGCGAGAGTGGACTTGTTCTAAGTCCATAAGATCAGAAGAGAAAGCACAAGAAGAACGAACACAGAGAAAACCTTTCGATGTTTTTGAGTTGACAAAGCTTAGGAGGGGAAGCATTTCTATAACACAGACGAGACTTAAAGGAACATGGCTCGTAAGAGTAAAAGTCGAAGGTCGAGACCTTCAAGACTTAGAAAATATTCTAAGTCAAAAAGACAAGAAAGATCAGGAGGAGAGCGCGCAAGGAAGACAGATTTGAACCATCAGATCTAGCGCCAATACCCAACAACCGTTGGATCAGGTGAAGGTACACAGAGTTTAACCTTTGGAAGGTCGCACAGGAGAGCAACTAAAATGAATGGTGGAGACACTTCATGGAAGAAGTGTCGAAGTTGCTAGAGTCGTTGGATCTTGCAGAGCAACGAGGAGATTAAGGTCGAGTGTCTTCCAACACTCTAAGGCATTGAATTTTGCTATTTTGGATTTTGGAGTTTCGAGTGGCAAGGAATTTTGGGGTCGCTGCATCACAAAATCCCGGTTTGTGAAATCCCAAAATCTTACACTCGAATTTTGGTATTTCAGAGTTCAGGGTTTGGAGAGATAAGGTATTTTGGGGTCGCTACATCCCGAACTCCCCGTTCATGAAATCCCAAAATCTCACGCTTGAATTTCAGTATTTTGGAGTTTGGGGTTTGGAGCGGCAAGGGATTTTGGAGTCGCTGCATCGTGAACTCCCGGTTTGTGAAATTTCACCTACCGTCAGATCTGGAGCATGGTGGCCTGAGAACCGCTAGATCAAGGATACATGCATAGGGTTGAGTCCCTGGGAGGTGCACAGGAAAAAGTATCTGAGTCGTCAAATCTAGCACCAAGGACCGATAGCCATTAGATCCAGAAGGAGGTGTGAGGGGTTTAATCCTCATAACAACTGAGGGAAGAGGACTCGTCAAGTCCCGAAAGCATCGGGGCCATCCATTTTGGATGACAAGTGTCAAAGATACAAGCCCTTTTCGACGTTTCATACACCGGCAGTTTGAGGAGAAGGAGTCATGAGACAAGAAGTCCTAGCTCACGAAATCGCGAAAGCATTAGAACCATTCATCAAAGAGGACACAGGGTGAGTGGTCAAGGTTCGGGGAAAACCCAGAAAGGTTCTCTCAAGGTGTAGTATTTTGGCATTTTGGGACCCGAGAGGTTGAAGGACCAAGAACTGTCTACAGTCGGAATCATGAAATCACGGATTTCAAAATCCCAAAAAGTGGACCATGGTCACGGGTAGATTTCGGCATTCCGGGATCCGGGAGTTCGAAGGACCTAGAATCGTCTGTAGTCAAAATTGCGAAATCGCGAAACGTGAAAACCCGAAATGATTTAGAGGCTAAGGGATGACCTATATTCATTAATCCCTTTCTATGTTTCAGCGACCGGGAGTTGGAGGGACAAGGATCCTCGAAGAGCTCGCATGTAGGAGGCCCAAAACCCTGAAACGCAAAAGTTGTGTTGGTTCAGAACAGAGAAGAGCACCGAAAGCTGAGCGCGTGCATAGGTTTTCTCAAGGCTTGTGCCAGAGGACAAAGGGACCTATGGATTTGTTCAAAGGGTTCCAATAGGAGCCCGAAAAGCTATTTCATCTCAGAAGAAGAGCGATCCAGAGACCGGGAGGTCGTAGACCCCTGTTGAGGTAGGGGGTCTACATCAAGTGGTATTAGAGATGATATTTTCATCTGTAGACTTTAGGAAAAGGAGACAATAGGTGAAGGAGGAGACAGAGTAATGATGCTCTGTGAAGATCGTTGCAAGATGTGCAACAAATTGTAGACAGCTAGGCGAGCTATAGGAGGACATGGAGATGCTCTTAGACACAGAGTGATCCATATGCTTGCCAGGAGGGAAGGTGAAATATGGAAATGGCTACTGAAGGCTGTGAGTGTGGTGGAAGAGGAGACCACCAGCAAATGAGTAAATAAGAGATTGAAAAAGAACTTGGTGAGATAAGGGAGAGAATGGAACAACTGACATTGAAAATGCAGCAGGAGGCAAAAGTACACTGGAGGTACGAATGGCCTCTGAACAGGAAAGCCAAATGGCCTTTCAAAATTTGTTGGCTAGGAAACAACAACAAGAGTTGAGGAAGTGGTTGAGGTATGTTGAGAGCCTCAGTGGCACAAATCTGGTTTGCATATGTGAGACAGAAGTCGGAGAAACCCTCAGTGATGAGGAAGAGGGATCAGTTTTAGATCTCATAAACTGCTAGGAGGGCAGGGATGAATTTTTGAATTGCCAAGTGGGCAATGAAATGAGATCATTGGAGGATATCATAGATTGTCAGGAGGATAGCCATGGAAATTCATATTGCTAGGTGGGAAATGGTATGAGAATAACAAAGGATCTCATAAACTGCCAGGTGGGCATAAGTGGATTTTCAAGTTGCTAGGTGGGCAATGGAAAGAGATCAGTGGAAGGTCTTGCGTACTGCCAAGGGGGAATTGGTGAAAGTTCAGATTGCTAAGAGGGAAATGAGATGGGATCAGATGATCTCATAGACTGCTAGGTGGGCAACAGAAAATTCCCAAATTGCCAGGTTGGCAAGGGGAAAGAGATGAGACTATCTGAAAGTCTCATGAAATCAGAGCAGAGTTCATATCAACAAGGAGTGCTGACAGGAGAGAATCATAAGAGAATTATGATCATTGGAGGAATAGAAGTGTTCCTACCAAGCAACCCAGTTGAGGCCAAAGCATGTGTTTTGGATGAAGCAACAGAAATAGGACAACCAACAGAAACTGTAATGGAGGAAGAAATGGAGTAGACACTAACGTTTTCCCAAGAAGCAGAAGATGAGCATTCAACAGAATGGATCAAAATTTTCAGCCAGGAAGCTGAACAAGAGATCACTGCAGTACTGGAAGCTGCAGAAGAAGAAGAAGAAGAAGAAGAAGAGGAAGTGGAAAACATAGACTTTGTTGGTCTATGTGAAGAATTGGAATCCTTGGAGAGAAGGGTGATGGTGCAAAATTTGCACATCCAACAGGCTAAGTTGGAAGATGGTAGTGGAGCATACCATCCCCAGGAGGAGCTGAAAGAAGCTGGAAGTATGCCAGGAGGAGAAATGGCAGCCATAGAACTGCCACAGGAAGAATCTGAGCAACACTTTAGTGAGAAGACTGCAGAGATGCAGTCTGCAACATAGTAGCCACTTAGTGCTACAAAGAGAGAGAAAGATAGCAGGGGATATTGAGCAGATATTCCCATTGAGAAGACAGAAGTGCAACAGAGAATACTGCATACAAAGAGCCAGCCACTGGAGTAGCTAGATGAGGTAATTGAAGAAATCAGAAGGTTGATGTTGATTTTAGTAGCAAAGACTGCCAACGACGAGAAGCTGAGTAGAAGGGAGCCTACAAGAGCAGCATGGTAGCAGCAGAAGCAACAACGAAGCAGAGGAGAAGATGGACAACTCCAAGGGAAAGTTTGGGATCCAAGTGGATTTCAACACTAGAGAAGAGGAGATAATGATCAAGAGATCATGATGTTTCTAGCTGAGGACTATGATGCAGGAGCATCGCTCCATGTCAGCAGCATGCCAACCAACCAACATGTCCAACACAAATTTAATGAAGAAAGGGAGAGGCACAACACTCTCAATTTTGAAATTCAAAATTTCAATAATATTGTAAGGCTTTTAATGCCAGAACATGCCTTTGTATAGGTAGTGGTTGAGGTTTCCTTTAATATCTACCTACAGCTAATTCCAGATCAGTCAGGTCTGCAACAACCATTTATGTAATGTAGTGTAGGGTCCGCTCTGTGATAGCGATAGCTCAGAGACGGTGGTTGAGGATAAGCTCATGGGAGCCCTCATTTTGTAAAAAAAATAAAATTAGAGTAGAGAGTTAGAAAGAGAGACCAGAGCAGAGAGGTCTCGAGAGAGAGATGAGACTTGTCACAGTCCAGCCTTTGTAAATCATCTGTATAGAGACATAGGGATTAATAGAAAATAAATTTATTTCATGAATGAATGTTGTAGATGTATTTTAGATTTTCATTTGCAGGGATAGATGGAAATTGTCTTTCTGTTAGGTTGTGATATCCGTCTGGGTTCTTTGGGCTGTGCAAGGAGTGCACAATGAAACACGAGAAGTTCTGAGGCCAACACAAGGAGTTCACTTTTGAACTCTAAGGAGTCAGAAAGAACGTGCCAGGAGGGCACACCAGGAGGATTTACAGACTCAAAGGAAGCCTCAGAGTTACTAAATACTCTGGAGGAGGAACTGTGCAAAGGGAGGCACAGAGAAGAAACATAACTACTGAAGGTTTTGTAAAGCTTTGTCAGGAGGGAATTGAGAATGTGCATAGAGTGCACAGGAGGGAATCTATTTTGAGTTTAGAGAGAAGAAGTGTCGAGGAGAGACACTTGCAGAGTTGTTGAACACTCTGTAAGCTTTGCAAGGTGTGTTTCAAGAAGAAGAATGCCAGGAGGGCATGAGGCATTTCTTTCCAAGAAATGGCCTTGGATCTGAGTTATTAAAAATCTCAGGAGCACCAGGGTTGTGTGAGAATGGACTTGTTCTAAGTCCATAAGCTCAGAAGAAAAAGCACAAGAAGAATGGGCACAAAGAAAACCTTTCGAGGTTTCTGAGTTGACAAAGCTTAGGAGGGGAAGCATTTCTATAACACAGATGAGACGTAAAGGAACATGACTTGCAAGAGGAAGAGTTGAAGGTCAGGACCTTCAAGACTTAGACAATATTCTAAGTCAAAAAGCCAAGAAAACTTAGGAGGAGAGCGTGCAAGGAAGATAGATTTGAACTGTCATATCTAGCGCCAATACCGGACAACCGTTGGATCAGGTGAAGGTTCACAGAGTTTAACCTCTGGGAGGTTGCGTAGGAGAGCAGCTGAAACGAATGGTGGAGACACTTCGTGGAAGAAGTGCCGAAGTTGCGAGAGTCATTGGATATTGCAGAGCAACGAGGAGATTAAGGCCGAGTTTCTTCCAACACTCTACGGCGTTGAATTTCACTATTTCAGATTTTGAGGTTTGGAGCAGCAAGGGATTTTGGGGCTGCTGCATCGTGAACTCCCGATTCATGAAATCCCAAAATCTCGTGCTCGAATTTTTCTATTTCAGAGTTCGGGGTTTGGAGCGGCAAGGGATTTTGGAGTTGCTTCATCACGAACTCTCGGTTCACGAGATTGCGCCAGCTGTCGGATCTAGAGCGCGATGGCTTGAGAGCTGCTGGATCAAGGATATGTGCATATGGTTGAGTCCCTGGGAAGTGTACAGGAAAAATGATCTGGGCCGTTAGATCTAGCACCAAGGACCAATAGCTGTCGGATCCAGAAGGAGGTGCGAGGGGTTTAATCCTCGTAACAACAGAGGTGTTACACATTATTTTCGTCATCCCTATGATCGTTAATGATGTAAACCTAT
>JZKD02S1647360.1:114602-125591 GCA_000966675.3 Picea glauca | reverse complement strand
ACTCCCATCTAATCTAAGAATTCATAATCTATTTCATGTTTCTTTGTTGAAAAAGTATGTTCATGACCCTACTCATATGATTGATTGGAACTTGGTACAGGTGGAACCCGAAGGCGAAGACATTAGTTTACATGTTTATTTTTTTACTTTTACTTGATCATATTTAAAATTTACTATGGTGGCTAGCTGATTTCCACGTCTAAGTGATTAACAACAATTAAAGTTTTGTTACAAAGTGGAGCATTTCATTTTTTGGGCCACGTTTAATTACCAGGTGATTTAGCCACCTTTTTTACATACTACCTCTTCGGGCCACTGCCAAGCCATTTCTGTTCTCATTGGTTCATGTTTCCAGAATTTTAAAGAATAACACTAACACGTTTACTGTACCGTAGTGTTTAAAAAATAACACGTTTGTAATGAAAGACACACCGGACGCTCCAGAAATGTTTGTAAGCACAACAAATGAACTGATATATATAGACAGAAACAAGTCGATCGAGAGTCAATGCCTGGTGCATTCATTCGGGGCCTTAAAAAAATAAAAATCCACCACGCGTTAGGCATGCATTTGAGGAAATGTCAGCGTTTATTGTTTTTACAATAGATCATTTTGACCTTTGAATTTTTCCTATAGAATTTGGTCACCAATAGACATGGAGTTTGGGCAACGCTTTAAATGTTGCATGATGGTTTTTACATCGACTCGGTTGTATCTTCCAACAGAAGGACTCCATAATTTGACTAAGTTATATATATATGCGGAATTCTACTCAACAAACACACATGTGATCTGCAATGCTCTGAGAAATGCTTTTAAAATATCGTGGTAATGACATGTTACGTCATCAACCAGTGTTTTCGACGCCACTGTTACTCGGATACAAGTTTGCACCTTGTCTTTTTGTTCAAAGTGTTTATTTATCACATGTTCTTCATTTCAGAACATCTAGGGTGGATCACTAGTCTCCTCACTTCAAAATTACTTTTTCGAGCCATTTGTTATAATATTTGTAATAGTTCACTCAAATATTACCAGTCGATACCTTACAAACAAAAGCCTGACATTTATATGTATACTCAGGCTTTCGTTATGGATACTCACCTTACCTAAATAGGATGGCGAGTGAATTTTACTACGGGGTTTTTATTGGGCTTAGAATTTTACAGATGATACCTTTCGGCGTTC
This sequence comes from Picea glauca, assembly GCA_000966675.3. Taxonomy (NCBI): domain Eukaryota; kingdom Viridiplantae; phylum Streptophyta; class Pinopsida; order Pinales; family Pinaceae; genus Picea; species Picea glauca. The sequence continues at coordinate 124,402 of JZKD02S1647360.1, read as the reverse complement.
TTCAGCCGCGACTTAGAGGCTGTGCTACATTATGAAGAGAAGAAGTAAATGTACATTTAAAATCTAACAATATCTTCTAATTTATAAATTATATGTTTCTTAGTTAATTTTGAATTAATCCTATATTCATATCAACCAAATATAATATCCATATCAAAATTAATAAATCTAATAATTTCTTAGAATTTATGAATTAATATCCATATTAGAATTAATAAATCTAACAATATCTTAGAATTTATGAATTATTTGTCTCTTAATTAAATTTCAATTAACTCGTTACAAAAAGACACATTAAGGAAATTTGCTCGAAGCAGCTAGAAAATTTAAAAATATTAATACATGTTGGTGAAATAAAAAAAAAATAAAATAATAAATGTAGTTACAAAATTCAAAAGTATTAATAGAACATTTATTGCATTAAATTTCTTTAAGTAATTTTGAATTAATATGTCTACTCTTTTAATAATAATGGGCAGCCATGATCATTTTCATTTACTACATTAAATATTTAATTGTCTTGAATTAATATGTAGTTTTTTAATAATAACAAGAGCACCTAAGATCATTTACACGAGTTTGGAATGAGTCCTTGTGTTAATTTTCCAATTTTTTTCATAAGTGACCTATCATCCACATAATATCTTTTTCCTTTCTAGTATATGAAATCGTTAAAATAAAATATTCAGAAGGATTGTCAATAACGTTACCAAGTCCGTAAAACAACATGCCTATAATGTTACCAAGTCCATAAAACAAGAGGCCTATGTAGTCAATTTTTCGTATCAAATGAAATTAAGTGTTCTTACAACTTGTTGATGACATCAAAAATTAGACATGACACATAAACAAACTATACATGACATGAAAATTGTTTGTTGTTAATTACATTGATAGTTAAATTTGAATATCTTACCTCATGTACCTCGTAGAACTAAAAGACTATTGAGAAGAGAAAGTGGGAAGATAGTTGCCTTAACTGGGACAACAGACCAAGATAAAGGACAAGAATCTTGTGGTAGCATGGTAAGGGCGGGGTTTCAATGTATACTAATTCCCTTTGTTTTCTCTCTACCATAGTAAGGATTAGATGAAGAAAAGAAGGGGTGATTATAATACAAGCGAGTGTCTCATGTGATGCCATTCTCCACGGGCTTTACTTCACTATTTGTATTTTGCATTCCTAGGGGAAAGAGTGGTAATGGATCATTTGATCTTCTTCTTCTTTCAGTTGAGTAACTTCAAGTTCCTCTTCTTGGTCGGATCACATGGGGAAGTTTGGTTTTAGGAGAGAGGGTGGGTGAATTTTGGTTTCAGGGTAGAGGGTGGTTAAAGGTAGCTTGCTTCCAAGCCACCAAATAGAAGGAGGCATTCTGACGGATATAAAATATCCTCCATAAATAGTTATCCCAGAAGCATGGCCATGAAAGTACATTCCACCTAAGTGTTGTTGTAATAAACCTCAAAAACTGTCTGGAAAAAAAAAATGTTTGTATAAATATTCTTGAATAGTTCAAGATTCAAGCAAGTAATCTTTATGTTATAAAGCTTTAGTGTGAAAGTTTTCAAGAGTCCTTATTGTCATCGACTATCATTACCATTCAACTTAGAGTTTTTTGATCGATGATAAGTGTTTACTCCTCATTTCAATGTGTATTTCAATTCCTATAATTATAATTACTTTCCTATATGTTTGTACCTATAACCATTACCATAGTCTTAATAACACAAGTGAGTTTGGGACTTTATGGCCAAATCCTTACGCGTTAGACCCTAGAAAATAACCCATTACCATATGTTTATGATACAAATGACTTTGGGGGTTGATGGCCTAGGCCTCATGCGTTAGTCCATACAAATAATCACACGATGAAAATTACCAAACAGACTTAGGTAAAAGTAGAGTATTAGTCTAAACTCCTCTGCGAAAAGTTTAAATATAAACAAACTCGTATAGTTTTTTTTTTTAAGTATCCAGATATAGGATACTAATTGGGTAAGGCATTCCAACTAAACTCAAAGTACAAATATTTCATAATTCTCTGTTCATATTCAAATTCACGTGCATCGTTGGATTACAAGTATTGGGTCTCGCGCTTATTCCATATTCCCACTGGCTGTGACCATGGGCCTAATCAAAATTCCTTTCACATTTCGGAATTTTGGCATTTCAGCAAGTCGCAATGCTTGAAATGGAGCCACATCAACTGTCCACAAAAATTCATAATCTGATCCATTATTTTCTTAATCAAACGACTGATGGGATTTTGACGTTTCTTCCTTTGAGTCATCGTGACTCCAACATTATAAAATTCATGATCAAAAAATCTTCGAAGTGATCAGATGGTTCACATAACCCACTGAGATGGATGGTTGATGTTATTTCAAAGTTTTTCCTTTCAGGTTTTCGAAACTCACAATAGTCCCTTTCGACATTTCGGAGTTCGAGACTTCATGATGGTAGAGTTTATGCTTGCTAGGTAAAACCCTGAAATAGAAATTTTCGATGTGACGTAAAACTACTGACGTCACACATGGATTGACACATGTCGAATAGCTACCATGTGTCACTCTGGTTCATGACTTACATGTGCCTGAAATGTTGAATCAGCTTGACACCTTTCATTGCCTAAAATGTTGAATTAGCTTACATGGTTTGTTGATGTGTCTGTTTCAGGATTTTGAGGTTCGCTACTTCAAATGTTAAAGTTCCTTTGATATTTGATTTCTTGGTCTGTGAAACTCTGAAATGGAGTCTTTGACATGCTCTGATCTTTCACATTTTGTGATTTCATCATTCTTGTCGTGAGTGTCCTTGAAACCTCCAACTCTTGGTATCCGAAACTATGAAATGGAGATTAAGTCGTGGTTTCACATTTTGCGATTTTATCATTCTTGTCGTGAGTTTCCTGGACACCTCCAACTCCCGGTATCCAAAACTCTGAAATGGAGATTAAGTCGTGGTTTCGGTACTGTTTGTTAAGGGTAACCTATTTTGTGAAGGTAAATTCTATCGTTGGAAGTAAAACACTGTATGGGATGTTCATTTGTTTCAACTCCGAAGGAGATATGTAATACTATTTTTAAAAGAATTACAGGGTTTCTCTTCTGCCTACTTGTAATGGCATACTAGTTATTTTATTGGTTTAATATACTAGCACCATATTGGCTACTTCCTCGAAAGGATTTTGAAAAAAGGAAAAAATGCCCGGCTATTGTCGGCTATATGTGTATCTTGTTTATAGTTGACTCCAGATCGCATGATGGTATATGCATTCAACTTGCAGTTACTGTACTTGTGTTAAAGACTTTCCTTTCAAACTTTTAGGTGATTGTGTTGTTATTTACACAGTTAGGATATTACTATGGGGTATGTTTTAAGTTTGGGTTGTCCCTTCTTCCTTGGGCCTTCGCACCTCTCGTGATTAGTTCTAGTAATTAAATTGTGTTAATTTGATTCACTCCGATAATTTTCCAACATTTCAACCTATAACTTTTCATTAAACATCGATTGATATAAAGATCTGTAAATTTTGTAGAGTCTATAATAATTCTTGGTATTTGCAAGGTCACTTCCGTACTTTAAATATACATATATATATCTTAGACACTTGCGATTATGGCTATCTCCTAAAAAAAATCATGACTGTTCAGTGGGTACATGGAAGAAATATTAGTTAATTACTCTATTGCGGTGCATGGCTTTATATATCATAAATGTCCATATATATATATATATACACTATGCAGTTTTCCATTTGCATTCAATATGTAGGTAAACTCAAATATGCATCACAATTTACTTATGTGGTTTTCAACTATGACGCTTTATCTTACTAAAGTAGTAATCCAAATCACAACACAAATATTCTCTAAGAATTGACTACTCATATCCTTCCAGCTGGTATACTTTCGGGAACTAGTATTCATAATAGTAATGAGATGCAAGAAAGATAATCCATTCCGAACTAGTAGAGAGACATTCTAGCATATCCTAAGTTTGCAATACAATGCATTTGATCTTTCGTTCTTAGTATTATTTCTAACAGATACATTCTATTAAGCATGTAACCATTAAACATTCAACGAGAGAAGGGACAGAAATAAAATATCTGAAATAATATGTTGAACGATGAAGGGAACAACTACGTTCCTCCCAATCGTAGAATAGGGAAACCAAACTACTTGCGTGATTCACCCCCTAGCCTGACCATGAATCCATGAGGGAGAACTTGGAAAAGCTTCTCTTTAGCAATGTCCTACATCTCCAACAGTTTTTTGTTGCCTCACACTCAAGCAGTGTTCATAACAACAAGTAAATCGAAATTTTCCTTTCCCAACATTCTTGGCAGCATCCTGCCTCCTCTCATATGTTATTTATCATTTGCCTAGGTCTTTTCCCTCCCTTGGGAATTTTCCCAGCTTTCTAAATCCCTAATTTTTAGGGGATGCCAATGGCCAAATCACTGATTTTCCACTTGTAATAATCAGCCCAGAGGTAGTTCCAACATGTTCCCCACTCATGGAGTCATGGTCACCTAAATTTAACATGGCTATTCCATTTTTCCTCCTACAATCAATATAAAATATTATGTTTCCATACAAGTGTCATAGTCAAATAGTTAGTTGGGTCAAATCAGGTCTCTGCCCAACAATCAAAATAATTAATTGCAATTACCAAATTCAAAATTCGGAATTTCCATAAATGGAAAAAAAATTCCAAGTTCGAATTTAGTAAAAACAGAATAAATTTCCAGCAATTTTAAATTTCAAAAATATTTTATTTTTGGGGATGTCACAGTTGTAGACCTTTTGGGTAGGGGAGTGCTCTAAGTAGGCCATCCATGTTACAAATGTGTTCATTAAAGTTGTCAAGCTGAGTTGGGGGTCTTAGCTAAACAACGAGCTCCAAGATAATCATATAGGTGTAGGATGGAAACTGGGACTTCTAGTATGGAAGCTTCCTATTGTTCCTTGCATTTTCATAGTGGGTAGAGTCGATGGGTATATTTTTTTCACCAAGGGATACAAACGAAAATTTCATCATGGATCGATATGAAGGCTTGTCTTATACTGCAGACAGGGCCATGTAGGTGGTTTTTGACATTGTGTTTGAGTGACACTAGCAGTCGATGTGAGATGTAGTCATTAACGCCGCCAGAATACCCAATACAGTGATTGATACCTACATTATAAATTATTTTGATTGACTGGAATTTTGTGGGCCCTTTAAGATACTAACTCAAGTCGAACCCATAGCATACCAACTTGCTCTCCCATCTAACCTAAGAATTCATAATGTATTTCATGTTTCTTTGTTGAAAACGTATGTTCATGACCCTACTCATATGATTGATTGAAACTTGGTACAGGTGGAACCTGAAGGCCAATTTTAGGTGGAACCCCTACGTATTCTGGACTGGAGAGAAATAGCACTTTGGAACAGAGTCATCGCTCAGGTAAAGGTGCAATGGAAGCACTTTAGTCCTGAGGAGGCCACTTGGGAGTTGGAGGGAGATTTGAGGAAATCTCATCCAATCTTATTCCAAGAAAGGGAGGAACATTGAGGACAGTGTTTTATTGAAGGGGGAAAGGATGCGACATCCCCAAAAATAATGTAATTTTGAAATTTAAAAATTTGTTGGAAAATTATTCAGTTTTTACTAAATTCGAATTTGGAAAATTTTTGCCATTTATGGCAATTTCAAATTTTGAATTTATGGCAGAGATCTGATTTGACCCAACTAACTATTTGACTATGACACTTGCATGAAAACATAATATTTTATATTGATTGTAGGAGGAAAAATGGAACAACCATGTTAAAAATCAACTGACCATGACTCCATGAGTGGGGAACATGTTGGAACTACCTCTCAGTTGATTATTATAGGTGGAAAATCAGATATTTGGCCATTGGAAGCCCCTGAAAATTAGGGATTTAGAAAGCCCCCTGAAAATTAGGGATTTAGAAAGCTGCGAAAATTCCCAAGAGAGGGGAGAAGACCTAAGAAAAAATATGGTCTCGATAAATAGCATATGTGAGGAGGTGGGACGCTACGAAGTATGATGGGAAATAATATTCCTGGTCACTTGATGTTATGAACACTACTTGTTGAGTGTGAGGCAAGAAGAAGATTATTGATAGAGGAACACATTGCTAAAGAGGAAATTCCAAGTTTCCCCTCATAGATTCATGGTTGGGCTAGGGGGTGAATAGCACAAGGGATTTGGCTTCCTTATTCTACAGTTGGGAGGAACATGGTTGTTCCCTTCGTCTTCGCATGAATTGATTTAGATAAGTTATTCTACTCTCTATTTGGTTAAATATTATAATCACTGATAGATATGTATTTTAGTTATTTCTATGAATGAACCTTGGTCGAACATTGTTGTGATTAGAGACTGACCCAATACCTCCTATTCATCAATTAGGAATGGATTGTTTCTACTGGAACATAATGCTAAGTGAATTCTAGTGTGATTGGATGTATTAATGGGAAGAACTATTCCCTGCAAAATTTCATTACCCTTGTAATAGGATAACCTCTAGGCTAAATCACACTTTTAATTAATTTTGTTGAGTAGATAAATCGTGTGCATGATGCGATTGGGATCAAGTATATCGTCGTCTATGAATAGTTATATTTTTGTAGGTAGTTATAGTATACCTATTAGTCTCAACTCATGCACTAGTAAGTTCATAAGAAAAATAAATACCCCCTATATGATAGGTTTTTCATAAAGATGCATACAGGAAAATATACCTATATATGCGACATATATATATACACTATTTTTTGGAATCTGCACAACAAAACTAAAGTTGACTATTTACAACATAAATAGTTAATATTATATATGTATGTCCATGTATGATATGAATCATATGCTGACCAACAATATACATCAACCAAATGCAAACAAAATGCCAGATGCATAAAGTTTGGTGAATCTGAAATTTAGGAAAGTCTGGAACCCTTTTTATATATTCTATAAGACGCTAAAATCGAAATTTCCAAACCCTATTAACAAATATCGACTGTATCTAACATTTCTATTGCTCTAAAAGAAAAAAACCAATGACTCATACTGTTGGACCATTCTTATAGAGAACATGGGGAAATTCAAGTAAATCTTTCATATTATGAACTGTAAATAATGATCAAAGTATATATGAGGTCAGGACTATAATAATACCCAAAGTATATATATCAGGTCGAGAACTTCGCAAACTGAGCATTATTATTTTTGCTATACAAGTAAGAGGAATCCTTCATGGAGAGATATGTATATAATCATACTTGATCTGGTTAAGGTTCCAAAATCATTAAAGTTCCAAAATCAAAACAACAGTACATAGTCTACACCCAACCACGATAGGAATCTTTTTTATCAGACATTAAAATAATGGAAGTCCCTTCCATTTATTTCTGACAAACCAATTACAGAGATAAATCCATTCATCTGACTATAAGATTTAGAAAATGTAATCCTAGGTTAAACATTGTCGTTGCCTGATCTTAACAAATCCCTATCTTGGAAACCGAATACCTTTTATGGGTTTCGAAGCCCTCGTAAAGATGGGAATTTCTGAGGGGAAGAGACCCTCCAAGAAAATGTAGAGATTAAAATTAATAAGAACATAAAAATTTACAATCAATAAGATCATGTAAAAGTGCACAACGGAGTCCATAACAGAAGGAAGGGAAATAAAGTTGCAATAGAGATAATTAAGAGTCTGTACTCAACTCGAGGGATGGAGGTCGCCTTTCCTTTTGCAACACTGTTGAAGCTCTGTTTGGTGGCTCAAAAGGGTGAGATGGGATGATAGAGTCTTGATGGGTACCCTTGCATACAATGGGGCCCCACCCTTAGATAATAATCAAAATCTTTTTCTCGAAGAAATGTGATTTATAAAATAATTCAGAGACTAAATCTTTCTCTCGAAGAAATGCGATTTATAAACTAATTCAGAGAATTACTCAACTAGATCCTGAAAGCATCGCAGTGCAACATGAAATCTTATTCACCTAATGAATATTACTATTCGAATGTCTTTTGCCAAAAGAAAAACATTTTCTCAAAATTAAGACATAACTATTCTCTCTGTTAATTTATGCCCATAGCTAGAATCAATATGATGGAAAGGAAATGAATGCTGCCAATTTAACCATAGATGTAATGAACCTCAAAAATTTTCATAATTTTTTTTTTCTTTGGTACATTATTCTCTAATTAACCGAAGTTTATCATCTCGTATAATGGGTACTTACATTTCCTTTTGGCTTGGAGTAACCCTTTGTCATACTAACTTAACACATAAGAGAGGTTCCATTGAATATAGGCGTTTTAATATCTCCTATATATTACTATATAGATATTATTACTTACTTGTAATCCCCATACACTAGGTTTTGAATTTAGTTTTCCCAATTAAGAGGGTCAGGCCATTAGAAATATGTTGAGATTGATTGTTTGTACTCCTACCTAGCTGTGTTGACATTAGAAATCAAATCCTAAAGGAATACATACCAACAATGGTCTAAGGATATTAATGGTGAATTAAGAGCGGTTATCAAATAATTTTCTCTGATGGTTTCGTTTTAGTTATGATACACTCTGTCTCCACCGTTACGAATTTAGCCCTGACTAGTCCCACATTGATCACTCCATAGCTAAACTGACTACTCCTTCTTTTCCAGTTGGTGTAACAGAAGGAACACTTCAAAGGCAAAAGTATAGTGACCAATTAGTTTCACTGGACAATCATGGTTTTATTGTTTTTTAACTTCGTATATTCAACGTTTAAGGGAGGTAGGTGTACCTGTCAGGCAGAGTTAAGGCTCTATCCTGGAATTAAATTAGGTTCTACTATCATTAGTTTCAATCCCTCATCCTCCTGTTCTTCCCAATCGTGATGCGCCAACTTTTCCCTAGCACATGGCTTGTACTTCCTGGGTTGTCAAGGGTGTTACTCATCCCTCTTAGGTTTTGGCGATCTCATTCCTGCTATTGTGATTGCGAAGAGGAGCGTTCTGTATTATGCATTGTTCCACAGGGAAGTGTTATCGCCTCTGCGACCATCATTGGTGCAGTCAGCGGCAACATCTGACTACCTGGTAAGATTCTATGGAACTATCGTATATTAAGTTCGAAACTAGAGGGTTCATGGTGTGGGTTATGAAAATCTTTACTTTCTGTGTTAGTTTCAGAGTCTATGCGATTTCTCCCTTTCATTCTAATGTCAACTGTAGAAGAGACTGTTACCGAGATTTACTACTCTATACCACCGTGATCCTAAAGCCCTATTTTTATCCTTTGTTTTTGTCCTGTGGGATTCTTCCGGTTCATTTTGTTTTACCCTCTGACTAGTAACTGTTTTGGAAGTCACTTCTATGTAGCACATAAAGGGTTCATTCTTACACTGTATAGAGATTCTAGGGGGAATAAAAGGTCAACCATATATGTCCTCCTCTGTGATTGATGCATTTTATTGTTAGAAAACAAGACCGCAGAGCAATAAAATAAAACAAATGCAGAAACAAAAACATAGAAGACACACAATACAAGAGAGACACAGATTTACGTGGTTCACCTAGTGTGGGCTACGTCCACCAAAGAAATTGTCAGGTCCTTCCTTTATTATTATCCAGCAAATGAAGGGATACAACCTACACCAAACCCCGCTGTAACTTCCTCTTCTTTCTCTCACAGTCTCCTCTCTCAGAATACAATATTCACCCTCGTACATAGCTACAATACATTTCCCTCATAAAAGAGGGTTGCCTTCTAGGGAA
>JZKD02S1647360.1:74290-86506 GCA_000966675.3 Picea glauca | reverse complement strand
ATTAAAATACATAAATAAATATTTAAACATTTTAATATTCAATTATAAATAATTTATAATCAAATAAGGGTAGTTGCAAAGTAGCAAGTTTCTGTGAAATTATTGAATGAAAGTATGATAAAAGAATTGAGAATTAACACACATGTTTTAAATTCTTCATCATGTGTACTATTTAGTTTTAGGAAATGTGAAAATATTTATATCAACAAAATCTAATATGAAAATAGCAATATCATATTGTTTTGAAAAAATTATAAAGAGAAGAAGAAAATGTACATTTAAAATCTAACAATATCTTCTAATTTATAAATTATATGTTTTTTAGCTAATTTTGAATTAATCCTATATAAATATCAACTAAATATAATATCTATATCAAAATTAATAAATCTAACAATATCTTAGAGTTTATGAATTAATATCCATATCAGAATTAATAAATCTAACAATATCTTAGAATTTATGAATTATTTGTCTCTTAATTAAATTTCAATTAACCCATTACAAAAGCACACATTAAGGAAATTTGTTGGAAGCAGTTACAAAATTTAAAAATATTAATACATGTTAGTGAACTAAAAAAAATAAAACAGTCAATGGAGTTACAAAATTCAAAAGTATTAATAGAATATTTATTGCATTAAATTTCTTTAAGTAATCTTGAATTAATATGTCTACACTTTTAATACTAATGGGCAGCCATGATGATTTTCATTTATTACATTAAATATTTAATTCTCTTGAATTAATATGTAGTTTTTTAATAATAACAAGAGAAGCTAAGATCATTTACAGGAGTTTGGAATGAGTCCTTGTGTTAATCTTTTCCAATGTTCTTCATAAACTACCTATCATACACATAATATTGTTTTCCTTTCTAGTGTATGAAATCGTTAAAATGAAATATTGAGAAGGATTGTCAATAATGTTACCAATTCCATAAAACAAGCCTCTCATAAAATTGTATATCAAATAGTTGTATATCAAATCRTTAGGATTACCAATAATGTTACCAAGTCCATAAAACAACATGCCTATAATGTTACCAAGTCCATAAAACAACAGGCCTATGTAGTCAATTTTTCTTATCAAATGAAATTAAGTGTTCTTATAACTTATTGACGTCATCACAAATTAGACATGACACATAAACAAATTAGACATGACACGCAAATTGTTTGTTGTTAATTGCATTGATAGATAAATTTAAATATCTTACCTCGTGTACGTCGTAGAAGTAAACAACTATTGAGAAGAGCAAGTGGGAGGATAGTTTCCTTAACTGGGACAACAAACTGAGCTGAAGGACAAGAAGCTTGTGTTAAGACGGTAAGGGCAGGGCTTCAAATTATTCTAATTCCCTTTGTTTTCTCTCTACCACAGGAAGGATTAGATGAAGAAAAGAAGTGGGGATTATAATACGAGCGAGTGTCTCATGTGATGCCATTCTCCACAGGCTTTACTTCACTATTTATATTTTGCGTTCTCGGGGGGAAGTATGGTAATGACTTGTTTGATCTTCTTCTCCTTTCAGTTGAGTAACTTCAAGTTCCTCTTCTTGGTCGGATCACATGGGGAAGTTTGGTTTTAGGGGAGAGGGTAGGTGAAGTTTTGTTTCAGGGTAGAGGGTCGTTGAAGGTAGCTTGCTTCCAAGCCACCAGATAGAAGGAGTCATTCTGACGGATATAAAATATCCTTCATAAATAGTTAGCGAAGAAGCATGGCCATGCAACTACATTCCACCTGAGTGTTGCAGACCTTTTGGGTAGGGGAGTTCTCTAAGTAGGCCATCCATTTTACGGACGTGCACATGGAAGGTGTCAAGTTGATTTGGGTGTCTTACCTAAACAACGAGCTCCAAGATAATTATATAGATGTAGGATGGAAACCGAGACTTCTAGTATGGAAGATTCTTATTGTTGATTTCATTTTCATAGTGGGTAGAGTCAATGGGTATAGATTTTTCACCAAGGGATCCAAAGGAAAATTTCATCATGGCTCGATATGAAGGCTTCTCCTATACTACAGACAAGGCCATGTAGGTGGTTGTCAACATTGTGTTTGAGAGACACTAGTAGGTGATGTGGGATGTAGTCATGAATGCCACCAAAATACCCAGTACAGTGATTGATACCTACATTATAAGGTATTTTCATTGACAAGAGCACCTAAGATCATTTACAGGAGTTTGGGATGAGTCCTTGTGTTAATTTTCCAATGTTTTTCATAAGCAACCTATCATCCATATAATATTGTTTTCCTTTCTAGTATATGAAATCATTAAAATAAAATATTCATAAGGATTGTCAATAACATTACCAAGTCCATAAAACAACATGCTTATAACATTACCAAGTCCATAAAAAAACAGGCCTATGTAGTCAATTTTTCATATCAAATGAAATTAAGTGTTCTTACAACTTGTTGACGACATCACAAATTAGACATGACACATAAAACAATTATACATGACATGCAAATTGTTTCTTGTTAAGTACATTGATAGTTAAATTTAAATATCTTACCTCATGTACCTCGTAGAAGTAAAAAACTATTGACAACAGACCAAGCTAAAGGACAAGAAGCTTGTGTTAGCATGGTAAGGGCGGGGCTTCAAAGTATTCTAATTCCCTTTGTTTTCTCTCTACCACAGTAAGGATTAGATGAAGAAAAGAAGGGGTGATTATAATACGAGCGAGTGTCTCATGTGATGCCATTCTCCACGGGCTTTACTTCACTATTTGTATTTTACATTCCCAAGGGAAAGCGAGGTAATGGCTCGTTTGATCTTCTTCTTCTTTCAGTTGAGTAACTTCAAGTTCCTCTTCTTGGTTGGATCACATGGGGATGTTTGTTTTGAAGGGAGAGGGTGGGTGAAGTTTGGTTTCAGGGTAGAGGGTGGTTAAAGGTAGCTTCCTTCCAAGCCACCAGACAGAAGGAGGAATTCTGATGGATATAAAATATCCTCCATAAATAGTTAGCCTAGAAGCATCGCCATGCAACTACATTCCACCTAAGTGTGGTTGTAATATACCTCAAAAACTGTCTGAAAAAAAAATAAAAATTGTTTGTATAAATATCCTTGAATAGTTCGAGATTCAAGCAAGTAAGATTTATGTTATAAAGCTTCAGTCTGAAAGTTTGCAAGAATCCTTACTCTCATCGACTATCATTACCATTCAAATTAGAGTTTTTTGATCGAAGATAAGTGTTTACTCCTCATTTCAATGTTTATTTCAATTCCTGTAATTATAATTACTTTCCTATAGGTTTCTACCTATAACCATTACCGCAGTCTTAACAACACAAACGACTTTGGGACTTTATGGCCAAATCCTTACGCGTTAGACCCTACAAAATAACCCATTACCATATGTTTACAATATAAATTAAATTGGGGGTTGATGGCCTAGGCCTCATGCGTTAGTCCATACACATAATCACATGATGAAAACAACCAAACAAACATAGGTAACAATAGAGTATTAGTCTAAACTCCTTTGCGAAAAGTTTAAATATAAACAGAATCCTATAGATTTTTGTTATTTTTAAGTATCCATATATAGTATAGTGGTTGGGTAAGGCCTTCCGATTAAACTCAAAGTACAAATATTTCATAATCCTCTAATCATATTCAAATTCACTTGCACTGTTGGATTACAAGTATTGGGTCTCGTACTTATTCCATATGCCCATTGGCTGTGACCATGGGCCTAATCAAAATTCCTTTCACATTTCAACATTTCGGCATTTCGGCAAGTCGCAATGCCCGAAATGGAGCGAGATCAACTGTCCACAAAAATTCATAATCTAATCCCTTATTCTTTTAATCGAACGACTAATGGGATTTCGACGTTTTTCCCTTTGAGTCATCATGACTCCAACATTATAAAATTCATGATCAAAAAATCTTCGAAGTGATCGGATGGTTCACATAACCCACTGAGATGGATGGTTGACGGTATTTCAAAGTTTTTCCTGTCAGGTTTTTTGTAAGGTAGCTAGAAAGGTAGTGGGGGGGCCCGTAGGACAACACCATACAATGGATCCTATTATGGAAGTGATCCTCTCCTGTTCACTTGCCTCTTCGAGGGGGCATCCTCCTATTGAGCTACCGCTCCAAATACAATATTTCTCTTCATATCTCATTACATTGCTTAAACCCCTTTATATAGTTCTACCATCACCTAAGAACATTCTAGAGGAGGAATCTTCTAGAAGTAGAACCTTCTAAGAAGTCCCCTTACATTTATTATATCTAACTACCATAGTGGGCCTTATTTAATAATATAGTGGACCTAGTCCACCTTACATTGAATGACCTTCACTATTATCACTATGGGCCCTCTGGGCCCCCCCCACTACCTTTCTAGCTACCTTACATTTTTGATACTCACAATAGTCCCTTTCGACATTTCGAAGTTCGATACTTCATGATGGTGGAGTTTATGCTTGCTAGGTGAAACCCTGAAATAGAAAATTTTGATGTGACGTCAACCTACTGACGTCACACGTGGATTGACACATGTCAACTAGCTACCATGTGTCACTTTGGTTCATAACTTACATGTTCCTGAAATGTTGAATCAGCTTCACACTTGTCATTGCCTGATTGTGCCACATGTCCTTAGATGACGTGGTTTGTTGATGTATCTGTTTCAGGATTTTGAGGTTCGCTACTTCAAAGGTTAAAGTTCCTTTGATCTTTGATTTCCCAATATGTGAAACTAAGAAATGGAGTCTTTGACATGCTCTGATCTTTTGCATTTTGTGATTTCATCATTCTTTTCATGAGTGTCCTTGACACCTCCAACTCTTGGTATCCAAAACTACGAAATGGAGATTAAGTCGTGGTTTTGCATTTTGCGATTTTATCATTCTTGTTGTGAGTGTCCTTGACACCTCCAACTCTCGGTATCTGAAACTCCAAAATGGAGATTAAGTCTTGGTTTCCGTACTGTTGATTAAGGGTAACCTGTTTTGTGATGGAAAATTATATCATTGGAAGTAAAACACCGTATGGGATGTTCATTTGTTTCAATTTCGAACGAGATATGTAATACTATTTTCAAAAGAATTACATGGTCTCTCTTCCACCTACTTGTAATGGCATACTAGTTATTTTATTGGTTTAATATACTAGTGCCATATTGGCTACTTCCTCAAAAGGATTTTGAAAAAAGGAAAAAATACTTGGCTATTTCTGGCTATATGTGTATCTTGTTTATAGTTTATTCCAGATCGCTTGACGGTATATGAATTCAATTTGCAGTTACTGTACTTGTGTTAAAGACCTTCCTTTTGAACTTTTAGGTGATTGTGTTGTTATTAACAGAGTTAGGAATTTAATCTAGGGTATGTTTTAAGTTCGCGATGTCCCTTCTTCCTTGGGCCTTCGCACCTCTCGTGATTAGTTCTGGTAATTAAACTGTGTTAATTCGATTCACTCCAATAATTTTCCAACATTTCAACCTATAACTTTTCATTAAACACCGGTTGATATAAAGATGTGTAAATGTTGTAGATGGTCTATAATAATTCTTGGTATTTGCAAGTTCACTTTCGTACTTTAAATATACATATATATATCTTAGACACTTGTGATTAGGGCTATCTCCTAAAAAAAATCATGATTGTTCAGCTAGTACATGGAAGAACTATTAGTTAATTTCTCTATTGTGGTGTGTGCCTTTATATATCATAAATTTCCATATATATATATATATATATATATATACACACACACACACTATGCAGTTTTCCATTTGCATTCAATATGTAGGTAAACTCAAATCTGCATCACAATTTACTTGTGGGGTTTTCAACTATGATGCTTTATCTTACTAAAGTAGTAATCCAAATCACAACACAAATCTTCTCTAAGAATTGACTAGTAATATCCTTCCAGCTCGTAAACTTTCCGGAACTAGTATTAATAACAGTAATGAGATGGAGGAAAGATAATCCACTCCGAACTAGTAGGGAGACATTCTAGCAATTCCTAAGTTTGCAATAGGATGCATTCAATATTTCATCCATAATATTATTTCTAATAGATACATTCTATCAATCATGTAAAAATTTAACATTCAGCCAGAGAAGGGACAGAAATAACATATCTGAAATCATACGATGAATGACAAAGGGAACAACTACGTTCCTCCCAACCGTAGAATAGGGCAACCAAACTACTTGCCTGATTCACCCCCTAGCCTGACCATGAATCCATGAGGGAAACCTTGGAAAAGATTCTCTTCAGCAATCTCCTACATCTCCAACAGTTTTTTGTTGCCTCACACTCAAGCAATGTTCATAACAGCAAGTAAATCAAAAGTATCATTTCCCAACATACTTGGCAGCATCCTACCTCCTCTCATATGCTATTTATCATTTTCCTAGGTCTTTTCCCTCCATTGGGAATTTTCACAGCTTTCTAAATCCCTAATTTTTAGGGGCTTCCAATGGCCAAGTCACTGATTTTCCACTTGTAATAATCATCCCAGAGGTACTTCCAACATGTTCCCCACTCATGGATTCATGGTCATCTAAATTTAACATGGTTATTCCATTTGTCCTCCTGCAATCAATATAAAATATTATGTTTCCATACAAGTGTCATAGTCAAATAGTTAGTTGGGTCAAATTATGTCTCTGCCCAACAGTCAAAATAATTAATCGCAATTACCAAATTCAAAATTCGAAATTGCCATAAATGGAAAAAAAATTCCAAGTTCGAATTTACTAAAAACAGAATAAATTTCTAGCAATTTTAAATTTAAAAAATATTTTATTTTTGGGGATGTCACAGTTGCAGACCTTTTGGGTAGGGGAGTGCTCTAAGTAGGCCATCCATGTTACAAATGTGTGCATTAAAGGTGTCAAGTTGAGTTGGGTGTCTTACCTAAACAACGAGCTCCAAGATAATTATATAGATATAGGATGGAAACTGGGACTTCTAGTATGGAAGCTTCCTATTGTTGCTTGCATTTTCATAGTGGGTAGAGTCGATGGGTATAAATTTTTCACCAAGGGATCCAAAGGAAAAGTTCATCATGGATCGATATGAAGGCTTGTCTTATACTACAGACATGGCCATGTAGGTGGTTGTTGACATTGTGTTTGAGTGACACTAGCAGCCGATGTGGGATGTAGTCATAAACTCCACTAGAATACCCAGTACAGTGATTGATACCTACATTATAAAGTATTTTGATTGACTAGAATTTTGTGTGCCCTTCAAGATACTAACTCAAATTGGACCCATAGCATACCAACTTGCACTCCCATCTAATCTAAGAATTCATAATGTATTTCATGTTTATTTGTTGAAAAAGCATGTTCATGACCCTACTCATATGATTTATTGGAACTTGGTACAGGTGGAACTCGAAGGTGAGTTCTAGGTTGAACCCCTGCGTATTCTGGACTGGAGAGAAATAGCACTTTGGAATAGAGTCGTCGCTCAGGTAAAGGTGCAATGGAAGCGCTTTAGTTCTGAGGAGGCCACTTGGGAGTTGGAGAGAGATTTGCGGAAATATTCTCCAATCCTGTTCCAAGAAAGGGAGGAACACCGAGGACAATTTTTTATTGAAGGGGGAAAGGATGTGACCTCCCCCAAAATAAAGTAATTTTTAAATTTAAAAATCTATTGGAAAATTATTTCGTTTTTAGTAAATTCAAATTTGGAAAATTTTTGCCATTTATGGCAATTCTGAATTTTGAATTTATAGCAGAGATTTGATTTGACCCAACTAACTATTTGACTATGACACTTGTAGGAAAACATAATATTTTATATTGATTGCAGGAGGACAAATGGAACAACCATGTTAAAAATCAACTGACCATGACTCCATGAGTGGGGAACATGTTGGAATTACCTGTCAGTTGATTGTTACGGGTGGAAAATCAGATATTTGGCCATTGGAAGCCCCTGAAAATCAAGGATTTAGAAATCTTCGAAAATTCCCAAGAGACGGAAAAATACCTAGGCAAAAATATGGTCTAGATAAATAGCAAATGTGAGGAGGTAGGACGTTGTGAAGTATGATGGGAAATAATATTCTTGGTCACTTGCTATTATGAACACTACTTGCTGAGTGTGAGGCAAGGAGAAGATTACTGATAGAGGAACACATTACTGAAGAGGAAATTCCAGGTTTTCCCTCATGGATTCATGGTCAGGCTAGGGGGTGAATAGGACAAAGTATTTGGCTGCCCTATTCTACGGTTGGGAGGAACATGGTTGTTCCCTTCATCTTCGCGTAAATTGATTTAGATAAGTTATTCTACTCTCTGTTTGGTTAAATATGATAATCACCGATAGATATGTATTTTAGTTATTTCTATGAATGAACCTTGGTTGAACATTGTTGTGATTAGAGACTGACCCAATACCTCCTATTCATCAATTAGGAATGGATTATTTCTATTGGCACATAATGCTAAGTAAATTCTAGTGTGATTGGATGTATTAATGGGAAGAACTATTCCTGTAGAATTTCATTACTCTTGTAATAGGATAACCTCTAGGGTAAATCACACTTTTAATTAATTCTATTGAGTAGATAAATCATGTGTATGATGCGATTGGGATCAAGTATATCATCATCTATGAATAGTTATATTTCTATAGGTAGTTATAGTATACCTATTAGTCTCAACTCATGTACTAGTAAGTTCATAAGAAAAATAAATACCCCCTGTATGACAGGTTTTTCATAAAGACGCGTACAGGAAAATATACCTATATATGCTACATATATATATATATACACTATTTTTGGGAATCTGTACAACAAAAATGAAGTTGACTATTTACAACATAAATAGTTAAGATTATATATGTCTGTACATGTATGATATGAATCATATGCTGACCAACAATATGCATCAACCACATGCAAACAAAATTCCAGATGCATAAAGTTTGGCGAATCTGAAATTTAGGAAAGTCTGGAACCCTTTTTATATATTATATAAGACGCTAAAATCGAAATTTCCAAACCCTATTAACAAATAACGAATGTATCTAACATTTCTATTGCTCTAAAGGAAAAAATACAATGACTCATACTATTGGACCATTCTTATAGAGAACATGGGGAAATTCAAGTAAAACTTTCATATTCTAAACTGTAAATAATGATCATACTATATATCAGGTCAGGACTGTAATAATACCCAAAGTATATATATCAGGTCAAGAACTTTGCAAACTGAGCATTATTATTTTTGATATACAAGTAAGAGGAATCATTCATGGAGAGATATGTATATAAGCATACTTGATCTAGTTAAGGTTCCAAAATCATTAAAGTTACAAAATCAAAACAGCAGTACATAGTCTACACCCAGCCACGATAGGAATCTTTTTTATTAGGCGTTAAAATAATGGAAGTCCCTTCCATTTATTTTTGACAAACCAATTACAGAGATAAATCCATTCATCCGACTACTATAAGATTCGTAAAATGTAATCCTAGGTTAAACATTGTCATTGTTTGATCTTAACAAAGCCCTATCTTGGAAACCGAATACCTTTTATGGGTTTCGAAGCCCTCGTAAAGATGGGAATATCAGAGGGGAGGATACCCTCCAAGAAAACGTAAAGATTAAAATTAATAAGCAAATAGAAATTTACAATCAATAAGATCATGTAAAAATGCACAATAGAGTCCATAACAAAAGGAAGAGAAATAAAGTTGCCATAGAGATAATTGAGAGTTTGTACTCAACTCGAGGGATGGAGGTCACCTTTCCTTTCGCGGCACTATTGAAGCTCTGTCTGGTGGCTCAAAATGGGGAGATGGGACACTAGAGTCCTGATGGGTACCCTTGCATACAACAGGGCCCCACCCTTAGATAATAATCGAAATCTTGTTCTCGAAGAAATGTGATTTATAAACTAATTCAGAGACTAAATCTTGCTCTCGAAGAAATGCGATTTATAAACTAATTCAGAGACTTACTCAACCAGATCCTGAAAGCATCACAGTACAACATGAAATCTTGTTGGCCTAATGAATATTACTATTCGAATGTCTTTTGCCGAAAGAAAAATATTTTCTAAAAATTAAGACATAACTATTCTCTCTGTTCATTTATGCCCATAGATAGAATCAATATGCTGGAAAGGAAATGAATGCTGCCAATTTAACCACAGATGTAATGAACCTCAAATTTTTCATAATTTTTTTTTTCTTTGGTACATTATTCTCTAATTAACCGAAGTTTATCATCTTGTATGATGGGTACTTACATTTCCCTTTGTCTTCGAGTAACCCTTTGTCATATTATTACTTACTTGTAATCCCCATACACTAGGTTTTGAATTTAGTTTTCCCAATTAAGAGGGTCGGGCCATTAGAACTATGTTGAGATTGATTTTTTTGTACTCCTACCTAGCTGTGTCGACATTAGAAATGAAATCCTAAAGAAATACGTACCAGCAATGGTCTAAGGATATTAATGGTGAATTAAGAGTGGTTGTCAAAGCATTTTCTCTGATGGTTTCGTTTTAGTTATGATACAATCTGTCTCCACCATTATGAATTTAACCCCGACCAGTCCTGCATCGATCACTCCATAGCTAAACTAAGTACTCCTTCTTCTCCTGTAGGTGTAATAGAAGGAACACTTCAAAGGCAAAAGTATAGTGACCGATTAGTTTCACTGGATAGTCATGGTTTTATTGTTGTTTAACTTCGTATCTTAAACATTTAAGTGAGGTAGGTGTACCTGTCAGGCAGAGTTAAGGCTCTGTCCTAGAATTAAATTAGGTTTTACTATCATTAGTCTCAATGCCTCGTCCTCCTATTCTTCCCAATTCTGATGCACCAACTTTTCCCTAGCACATGGCTTGTACTTCCCGGGCTGTGAAGGGTGGTACTTGTCCCTCTTAGGTTTTGGAGATCTCATTCCTACTCTTGTGATTGCGAAGAGGAGGGTTCTAATATCTATATTATGCATTGTTCCATAGGGAAGTGTTATCGCCTCTGCGACCATCATTGGTGAAGTCAGCAACAACATCTGACTACCTGGTAAGATTCTATGGAACTATCGTATATTGAGTTCNGCTCAATGAAGAGAAACAATTAAAACTTATTTAATCTTCACAGTGACTCGTACATTCAACTATGGAAATGCGGTTGTGGATACAAGAACAAAAATAACAGAGAACTGAAAAATAATAGAAAGGATATCGTTCATTCAGGAAGACACATAATAACACACCTTACATTCCTCTGTTATATTCATTCAACTGAAACTTACATACATTCATACATTTTTCTTCACTACTGATTAACACATACACTACTAACCCGCTATCTTCTATCAGTAGCCTTCCAACAACAACCAGTACTAGAAAACAATACAAGAATTTATAAAAGAGGGGATCGATGAGCTTCCCTCCAAGCTAATATAGTGGTGTCAAATCACCATACAAAAATGCCTTACTACCAAGGTACATTACAATGATGGAAATCTGCTCCAAATTGGATACAAATCCCTTCTACCATTAACCGCTTAATGGTGACCTTATCTCTAGCTTGTGCAAAGGCACAACTTGGCTATTCCATCTTGTCAACATCAAATGCCCGGATCATTCTTTAGATTATCGAAGGAAAAAAGGAGAGGGTGGTGCCTCTCACTTCCTCAAATGTGCACCACGCATGTTACTCGGTTGGCGCATGATGAGGTGGAGCGATGCCCCTGCATCATAATTCATGGTTACGAAAATCATGAGCTTCCCATCTCTGTTGAAATCCTCATGTATCCCAAACATTCTCATAGATATTTCTTTCTTCCCTTCTTATTCATTGTTGCATATTCATCTTCCATGTTTCTTGTTCAAGTTCCTTTATGTCCATCTTCTCCTTGCTGACCTCGAAATTAGCTTCCTTATCTCCTCAATCACCTCGTTCAACTGCTATGTTGGCTGGTTCTTCTTTTGCATACTAACGTGTTGCACTTATTCCCTAATAATGGGTAGATCACATCTATCTCCCATGCTATCTTCTTCATATATTGTGACCTTAGCTGGCCACACTGTTGCAGTTCCCCTTTGTGGAGGATTCTCATTATTGCATTGCTTCTCAGCTTCTTCCTCTGAGAAATGTGCTCCTTTCATCTCTGCATGTGTTGGTTCAACCCCGGCTTCCTTTTGCTTCTCCTGATGATGGTATCTCTCCTCTAGCATGGCTATCTCTTGGC
>JZKD02S1647349.1:102721-120488 GCA_000966675.3 Picea glauca | reverse complement strand
ATAAATATTATTAATATTATAAATAATGTTTTATTATTAATTTATAATATTAATAATAATTTATTATTATTATAATTATTAATTATTAATATTAATGTTATTCATATAATTATTAATAATAACTTCTTATTATTAATATTTCTAAAGTAGTTGTTGCTATTAATAATGAATTATTATTAATTAATAATAATTATAATTAATGTATTTTTTTATTATTTATAAATGTATTATTATAAATGATGTATTTTTATTTTTATAAATATTTATAAATACTAGAATGTTTTATTTTTATTAATAAAGTATTATTTATATTATTAATAAAGTTTTTTTATTAATATAATTATTAATAATAATTCATTATTAATCATATTTATAAAGTGGTTGTTGTTATTAATAATGAGTTATTATTAATTAATATATTTATGTACTAATATATTAATGGTCGTCCTTAAGGCACGTATATCAACCACTTTTATAAAGTGGTTGTTGCTAGTTAATACAGTAATAAAAAATTAAACATAAAAAAATGTATCTTTGTAATTTTAATAAATACATATACATGAAAAGGTATTTTTATATAAATTTTCAATACAAATATATTAAAAATTTATTTTTAATTTATACTTGGGATTTTTTTTAATATATCAATTTAATGTATTTATACATTGATGTCCTAAAATATTAATATATTAATGCATTGATGTGAGAGTACATTAATGTACAAAAGTATTATTGTGTTAATTAATCAATACATTAACAATGTATTAATACATTAATTTACTAATTAATTGATAAAATAGTGTTCATCTAAATCAAATCACTTACAAAAAAAATGAGTTTATGCTTGATAGTGCTCTGCCATTAGGGTTTTGGAACCCCCAGCCGACACGAACTGCGCCCAACTGATGGTCGCCCCGCAGGGGCCCCTGAACCACAGAGAGGGGACGTCGTCTAGCGTCTCTTACAGCCAGATCATTACTGGCAAGAATGTTGAAGTGGGTACGAAGAGGCCTTCGTTTGAGACACCTCCTGACATGCGCGCAACCCTTCTAGAGGAGGGGACCTTCAAGGACTGTGATATGGACATTGATCCAGACAAGAGGGTGCCCCCTTCAAAAACTTCGGCCCCTTGGACTCCCAGAAAATGCATACCACAGGCGCCCCAAGCCCCAAAATATGTAGTGAGCTCACCGCGCATAGAGGAGAAAAAACAATACATGCGTGACAATGCCTTGGTTGGAAAGTTTCTAGGGCTCTGGTCCTCTGAGAGGGATTTGATCAAATGGATCCAGTACTGGTGGAAGCCAAGGGGTCATTATGACCTACAGCTGGGCTCCAAAGGATTCTTCACTATCATCTTCCATAACCTGGAAGATTGTAATCATATCTTTGACGGGGGACCATACTTCTACAACTCAGCTGGTCTCTTCTTGAGATTTTGGACAGAAAAGTTCAGCCCTGAAAAAGAAGATTTTGCCCATGCGCCGGTATGGATCAAGATGTATTCCCTCCCATAGGATTTTTGGCTGGAAGAGGTACTTGCAGGTATCGACAACACCATTGGCGTCTACGTGAAGTCCTCAGAAGCCACCAAGCAGCGAAGATACACGTCATATGCGTGAATCTGCGTTTATCTGAACATAGCTAAGCCGCTCCCAGCATCTATCATGTTGGAGTACCACGATGAGGACTGGTCTCAAACCATTGATTATGAGCACATCCCCTTCCGATGCAGAAAATGCCATCAACATGACCATCTCTTCAGAGAATGCCCACTCAACACGGCCCACAGGGAGGGAGCCCCAGACACCGGCAAAGACAAGGAGGACTTCACACAACTGGCAGGAAGACGGCGTCAGGGAAACAGAAAACAACCATCCCAAGTAATTAAAGACCCCTCCATGAGTAATAAATTCGCTATTTTGCAAGACCAACCCGAAAACCCATCAAACAATGCAAACCCGCAAGCCCCTCCCCGGCACAACGAGCTGCAAACCCCCTCCCTGTATAATGAACCCCAAGCCGAGGGCCAGAGTACAACCCCACCTCCTCAGAATAAGGCACCTACTCCCCCTCCCCTGAGCATGGCTCGGGAACAGTTAGATCTGTAGGAGATCGAAGATGGGGATGAAGAAATGGAGTTAGAAGAACAAGATCTGGTCGGAGTGGATCTAGAACACCTTGAGCACGCCTATCAGCATCAAAAGCTCTACACCATACCCAGGGACCAATTGAGGAAAGTACACAAAGTCTTCCTCAACTCGTCAGCAGGGTCCTCGGCTCGAGCTAGCAAGGCCCTGGGAATCCAAAGCAGTCAATCTAAAAACCCAAGTAAAGTTCAGAAAGAGGAAAAGAAAAGAGGGAGGAAATCCACAAACAAGCTCATACAAGAAATAGGAAACTTCATGGTGAACTCAGGGAAGATCCACCTTATCTCGGACAGTTTCCCTCCTCTCCCCACCCCTCCGTCATCATGAAGATTATCTCTTGGAATATAAGAGGTCTCAATGGTCGTAGCAAACAAAATATGCTACAGGAAATGATCTTAGTGGAAACACCGGATGTTGTTTTATTGCAGGAAACAAAATGTGCCTCAGAGGATATGGATAGGTTACTCCCCTATTGCTGGAAACAAGGAGGGGTAGACTCAGTAGATGCCACAGGAACTGCTGGTGGATTAGTAATCCTATGGAACACCAACATAGTGCTAATGAACAACTTCTGCGCTACCAAGTGGTCCATCACTGTAGAGTACAGGCTTATTGGCTCAAATTGGCTCGGACATTTAACCTGTGTCTATGGCCCGGCATACCCGGGGGATAAGCAAGATTTCCTCCGAAGCCTGTATTACACCTCCAGTATCACACCGAGTGATAGATGGATTATTGGCGGAGACTTTAATATCATACGCACCCTAATGGAAAAAAAAGGAGGATCAAGGAGGTTGGATCGAGACTCATGCGATTTCTACAGCCTAATAGAGGAGCTTCACCTCATCGATTTGGAGGCTAGCAATGGTATCTACACTTGGACAAACAGAAGGATGGGAGTACACCAAATTACCTGCAAACTGGATCGCTTCCTTGGTTCAGAAGCACTCCTTATGGACGGAGTGGCAATGGAATCCACTATCCTGAACCTCTCTGGATCAGATCACTGGCTCATTCAACTGTGGGTGGATGTCCCGGCAACGCCTGGGAAAAAACCCTTTCGGTTTGAACAGTTTTGGTTAGATCACCCTGATTTCCAAAAAAATATTCAAGAGTGGTGGAGACAGGCGAAAATCCCCTATGGCTCCAAAATGTATAGATTCCAGCAAAAACTCAAGAATCTAAAGAAAACACTTAAACTCTGGAATAAGCTCACCTTTGGCAGCATCTTTGACTCCCAAAAAGAGTTGTCGCAGCAGTTGGGGGAGATCCAGCAGCAGATCAGGGAACAAGGAATTACGGACGAGCTAAAAGAGCAAGAAATGAAAGTGAACGAGCAGATGGAAGACAGGAAGAAATAGGAAGAGATCCTGTGGAAGAAAAAATTGCGCATTCTATAGCTCAAGGAAGGGAAATGCAACACAAAGTTCTTCCATTGCACTGTTATCCAAAGAAGGCATTCCAACAAGATCACGCATCTTACCTCGGAGGATGGGGAAGTCATACACTCCCATGCGGATATGGAAAAAACTTTAATCAAGCACTTCCAGGAACTCCTAACAGAACCCATCCAAAATAGGCGTGAAGCTATTCGGAAAATTACGAGGCATGTGCCTGCCCTCATAACCTAGGAGCAAAATGCGGCCCTCCTACGACCAATCACAATTGAAGAAGTGGACCAGACGCTAAAGGACACTCCTAAATGCAAAGCTCCTGGACCGGACGGTTTCACCAGCGATTTTTTTCAGTACTGTTGGCCGATGATACGAACCGAGGTATGGGAGATCTTAGAAGATTCCAAGGCCATAGGCCAGGTTCTACAAGCTCTTAATGCAACTTTCCTCACCTTAGTCCCCAAACAAGGACAAGCACATAGGCCAGCACAGTATAGAGCCATATCCCTATGAAATGTCGTCTATAAACTCCTCACAAAAGTAATAGCCCGAAGGCTCAAGCCATTATTACCAGCAATCATATCTCCAGAAGAATCTGGATATGTCGAAGGCAGACAAATCATGGACAGCGTAATCTTAGCGCATGAAGTCATTCACTCCCTGCAGAAAACCAAGACCCCAGGTATGCTTCTCAAATTAGATCTCTCTAAAGCTTTTGACAAGCTCAGCTGGGAGTTTATGCAAGCCATGCTTATAGTGTTCGGATTTGATCAAAACTGGGTCACCTGGATTCTTAATCTCACCTCTTCGGCTTTCTTCTCCCTTCTTATCAATGGTGTTCCCTCAAAGCCTTTCTCCCCCTCAAGAGGGATTAGACAGGGATACCCCCTCTCCCCTTTTCTCTTCATAATCATGACCGAAGGTCTCAGTCGTTCCATCCACGCAGCCCTAGAAAACAATCTTCTGACTGGTTTTCCCCTGCACGACATTTCTCCTCCCCTTTCGCATAGCCAATTTGTAGACGACACCCTCTTAATGGGTAGCCCCACTGTCCGAGAAGTCGTCTACATCCAGACTATCATTCAAACTTTCTCGGAAGCCTCAGGCCTGGACTGCAACAGGGATAAGTCCCTTATCTTCTTTTTTAATACTCCCCCTCAGGTCCACTGTCACATCTCGGATCTCCTTGGTTTCAAGCGAAGCTCCCTTCTGTCCAAATACCTTGGCATTCCCCTAATTGACAATGCTCTCAGGAATTCCTCTTGGGAACATCTCCTCTCCTCTTTTTCCAAAAGTCTCTCCTCCTGGACCTTCAGAGCTTTAAATCTCCCTAGTCGGCTCATTCTGCTCAAAGCCATCCTCCAAGCCCTCCCGATCTATACCTTTTCAGCTCTGGTAGCCCCAAAGTTCATACCTACAACCATCAAAGGTCTGAAAAGGAACTTCCTCTGGCAAGGCCTCGCCAAAGAGAAGAAGATAGCGCTTGTTAGCTGGGACAAGCTCTGCAAGCCCAAAGAACAAGGAGGGCTCGGTCTGAGAGATCCAGGTATAATGAATAAAGTTCTCAGTGCCAAACTCTGGTGGCGTTGGTTGAAAAACCCCAAGGAACTCTGGGCTAAACTCTGGAGGAAAAAATACACACCGAACCTGGCCGAGAAGAGCCTCATACAATGGGACGGGGATGACCAGGGATCCTTGATCTGGACAGCAGCTAAGAAGAATAGACAGCTGGTCACATAGCATGCCTTCTGGGAGATAGGTAATGGGGAAACAACCCTCTTCTTGCAGGATTCCTGGCATCAATGGCCCGCGCTGGGAGCGGAGGAGTGGGCACCTGACATCAACACCCAAGCGATACAGGCAGGCCTGACCCAAGTAGTGGACTACTGGAAAAACGACCCCATGGAAGTCACTTGGCGTTGCTGGCGAGTGGAAAGGGAGCACATGGATCTGGAGCTGCATGTCGATCTAGCACCATTGTAAGCAAAGTTAGCCAAGCAGAATATTCTTAAGATTGAAGGAGAATACATTCTGCGCTGGGGCTACGGGACACAGGGAATCTTCAACACCAAGGAAGCCTACCAACTTAAGGTGCATTCAAACCCCCTCCCAGCTTTGCAAGTTTGGAAAAAAACTGGAATCTCAAACATTGGTCGAAAATAACTCTCTTCCTTTGGTTGGTCTCACACTCAAGTGTCCTAACCTGGGACAACCTCCTGAAAAGAGGCTTTATGGGACCTTCTATCTGTATACTCTGTGGAGAAGCCAAAGAAACCTTGAATCACCTCCTTAACACCTGCCCCTACACTGCCCAAATCTGGGACCAAGCAGCACTCATTATGCGAACCTCGGACCGCCATAGGGATAACCTCTTCGAAACTCTTTCGAACTGGAGAGATATAGCCTTCCACTCGCCATTCCTCAATCACATCTGGCAACTCCTTCTGGGCTTCATCCTTTGGAACACCTGGAAAGAAAGAAACCGAAGAATCTTCCGGAACCTTTCCCTCCAATGGCAGCAATGCTGGCACCACTGCCAACGCAGCATCCTGGAAACCATGCACCTTCATAAATGGTCCAGCGCAGACTCCGCCTGTCCTTCCTCCGAACTCCCAATCCTCCAATATTGGACTCCTCTTCACTCTCCCCCCGTTCCCCCTCCCCCTTCTCCCTTCACCCACCCTTTTAGCCCCTCCATCTGGTCCCCTCCACCGGAGGATTTTGTCAATCCCAACTTTGACGGTGCCTCTAAGGGAAATCCTGGAGCTGCTGGCTATGGAGTGGTCTTCCATGACCATTTTGGGCACATCCTTGTCATAGGAGCAGGATCCCTTGGCCACACTACAAACAATGCAGCTGAACTATGGGGTCTGATAAAGGGATTGCAGCTAGCCATCAGATATAACTTCACCAAGCTACTTTTCGAAGGGGACTCTCAGCTCGTCATTAGCTTGTTGCGTAGACTCGTAAATGGTGCAACTCCGGAAAGCATCTTTCCCAGCTGGAGACTCTCTCATGGCCTCCAGATCATCGCAGGTCTAATGCACCCTAGTCCAGTTCTCATCCCCACACACATCAGAAGAAAGGGAAACCAGGGGATGGGTGAATTGGCCAACTGGGGTACCACTTGGGAGGAATCAGACCTACAGTGCAATGCAGATCATGATCAGGGCCACCCTATCCTACAACAATGTATTCATAAGGCCAGAAGGGTGGACGGCCCCCCGTATGGGGTGATAGTGCGGTCTACGCGGCATTCGGTGGAGGTGGGAGTCGGGCTTTAGGACATGGGGGCACGTGGAGGGCTCGTGCCACCCTCCCCGACGTTTAATTGAACCATAAACTCACTGCGAATGGGCATTAATGCACACATTAACGCAGTTTCCCCTCCGTTCTGGCTTCATAGCACGATTGTGATTACAATGCTGGTTAGTTGTTTCAATTGGATTCCCGCAGAGCTCGCTCTGCAGTGGCAATGGCGTGATCCGTCCTGGACTGAGCCCGACCCTGTCTTTTCCTCGACCATTCACTCCCGCAGAGTGCACAGTCTTGCCTCCGCTTGTAGCTTCTGCTGGACTATGATTCGCCCATGGGGAAGGCCAAGGTGGGGCTCACCCTGGAAGCATCGGCGTCCTTCCATCTCCCGCTCTAACTTGACTTCCTTAAGCTCCTCCTCCCATAGCCAGTGTGGTCGAATCTCAGTGGCTTCTCATAACTGGGTGACTGCGCAACTCAATTGTAGGGCGTTGGTGCCCAGAACAGCCGACTCTCCCCATCAACACCTTCGCGACCCTCTAATGATTCCTTCTGTCCCGGAGCCCGAACCTCAACAGACCTCTCGAGGGGCTGGGCCTCTTCCCCGAGACTCCTTCACCACTGTGCAGATTTTGGATAGCGTGGAGACACTCTACGACCTGGTCTTCGTTATCTGACAGGGAGTGGAGGACCTCAATTATCGCCTCCAAGAAACTGATGTCAAGGTGAATCTAGTCATTCGGACCCTCAACTCCCTACAAGATTCTCTAGCCTCTAGCCAGAATGAGGACACTCCAATGGAGGAGCCAGAAGCGGCAGCGGATGCAGCAACAGGTGTAAAGAAGGAAGAAGCAACAGGTGCAGACCGAGGCAGCAAAGTTGATGGCACTGTGGGCGACGGGGAAGGTGACAAGAATTGGGACGATCAACCCACATACATAGAGGAGGAGTCCTGGCCGGGGGACCTCCAGCCCATGTGGCCCAATTTCTCTCCAAGTGTCTAACTAGTCAGTCTTGGCGCAGTGGTCAGTAGTCTATCTGTCAACTTTTCTTTCACCTTTTGAGGACTTTTTAGGTGTCAAATTTTATGTTTAAAACAGTAAACAGTAGTACTGATAAGTTTGGGGGATCGTGGGATAAATGGACTAGTTTCCCCTCTGTTGGGGCAGTCCTATATCCTCAGTTTGAACATCTTGTATTTTGCTTTGATACTCTGTTTCTGAGAGGCACTTAATATATTTTTCTTACTTACAAAAAAAAAAATACATTAATTTACTAAAATATTAATGTATTAATGTGATAATACATTAATGGTCAGTTAATTAATGTATTAATACATAAATACATTAATGTGTTAAAGTATTAATGTATTAATTAATTAATACATTAATAATGGATTAATACATTGATGTACTAAAATAATAATGTATTAATGTGATAATACATTAATGGTGAATTAATTAATGTATTAATACATAAATACATTAATGTGTTAAAGTATTAATGTATTAATTAACTAAAACATTAATAATGTAATGTGTTAATTAACTAATACATTAATACATAGGTAAAGTACTACTAATAATAATAATAATCTATTTTTAAGGTCACGGCCAAGCCAGCACACCAAATTGGTGTATGAGACCCCCTTGTTTGTGGGACAAGGGACCCTCCTTTGCCCAACGATTTGACTGGTAAAGTCTACGAAGGTATACATACCCTACCCCCCTCTAGATTTGAACTTGTGACCTCTTAAGAGGAAACACATGTTCTTAACAATAATACCCTAATAAAGTAATACACAAGAATACATTATTAAAATATTAACACATTAATAAAGTATTAAAGTATTATTAATTAATAAATTAATAAAGAATGGTTGACCTTGGTTGACTTTGGTTTACTATCGTTGACTATGGTTGACCATCGTTGAGCATGACCTTGACTATGGTTTAATGTGATTGACCTTAACCATGGTTCACCATGGTTGACAATGATTAACCATGGTTGGAAATTGTTGTCCATGAGATTGACCACGACCATGGTTAACATTGGTAGACCTTGGTTGACTTTGGTTTACTACGGTTGACCATGGTTGAGCATGACCTTCTCTATGGTTAACCTTGGTTGACCATGACCATGGTTAAATTTGATTGAAAATGGTTACTATGTTTGACAGTTGTTGTCCATAGATGACCATGGTTGATCATGACTATGGATGGAATTCACCATGTTTGACCTTAACTATGACTATGGTTGACCATTACCTTAAATATGGTTTACTATTGTTGACCATGATGAAGAGTATGGTTTACTATGGTTGACTATCGTTAACCATGAATGAACTTGATGTGGACCAAAGTTCAGTATGGTTGATCATAGTTGACCTGCACCATGGTTGACTATGGTTGACCATGACCATTGTTGACTATGGTTGATTAGATTGGGACGTTTAGAATTGTTTGTCACATTTTGACACCAGGATATGTCGGTCACATTGCAACGTGGGTATATGTTCATCACATTGTGACGACATAGCTATCTTCTCCACAATGCTATGTTCGTCACATTGTGACGTTACTATTCACATAGCCAATTTATGTTTGTCACATTGTGACCTTCACCATGGTTGACTAAGGTTGACCATCACCATGGTTGACTATGGTTGATCGGGGTTGACTATGGTTGATTTGGGTTGACTATTATTAACCATGCCCTTGTTTGACCTTCATAGACCTTATGGAGTTGATTATGGTGGGCCATCTTAATTATGTTTAACTATGGTTTACTATGGCACTATCACAATACAATGTTGATCAGGTTTTGTTTGTCACATTTCAACATGAGGTTGTGTTCATCACATTGCGACATTAGGTTTTGTTTGAATCACATTGCGACATCTAGTTATGTTCATCTCATTGAGACACCAGGTTATGTTCATCACATTGTGACATCAAGAAATGGTCATCGCATTGCAATGTTGGTCTATGTTTCTCACATTTCCACATTGGGTTGTGTACATCACATTGCGACAATGGGTTGTGCTCATCATATTGGGACGTTTGGAAATGTTTGTCACATTGTGAGGTCATGATATGTGCATCAGATAGCAACGTGTCACATTGCAATGTTACTATTCGCATTGATCCAAGTGGATCTTGGTGGCCATCCACATTTTCCACTAAATCAACATTTCAAGCCTATGGTTTTGTTAAACCATGATATTCACCCTTTTGATGGGAAATGAAATGTAATGTTATCTTCATTTGTTACTTACAAATATCATGCAATGATTTCCTTGTGGTCTTATGTACATGCTTACAACATAGCATTAATGCAGCGGATCCCATTAGAACTTTGTAGTTAATCATGCTCAAGATAGAGTTGTACTGGGATGGGTGACCTCATGGGAATTCCTAGTGTCTTACATGCCTAAGACATTTTATAAACTTATACCAATTTATCCCACGTGCATCATGGGAATTGTTCTCCTCTCACTCTCTCATATATAATTGAGGTGAAGGAGGCCCTTTAAGCATGAAATAGAGTGTGATGTAAAGCTTGTTGTGAATGAAGCGTAGCCAACATCTCTTTCTTTTGAGAGATAATCTACCCCATTTTGTCAGTTTTTGTTCTATAATGTTTTTCTCTCTTATTCATTAATAGAAGTTGGTTTTCACTATATTTTTGTGTTTCTTGCAATATATTTGTGTATTTCCTTGTTATATCTCTGCTATATTTATGTCTTCATGTCGTTCTCAAAATAATCTAGATCAGTGGTATCAGAGAAGTATGCTCCTTGTCATTTCTCAAAGCTGGTCCTCAATGAGGTCATGGTATAGAGAGTTGGGTCTCGAGCTAGTTTCAGTTGAGGACAACCGCTCTCACCAGCCTAAGAAACATCCCATGGAATAATAAAAGGGATATGAAAGAGAAATAGATCCTTTCAAGATGTTGCTTGAGGAATCCTTCATGTGAAAAAGGAACGAGATATGATGGACGAATTCACTCAGATCCTTCGAAGACTATTAATGGCAGTAGTCGAGGCATCATTGAAAATAAGTCATTTTAGAGGTGTGACACCCTTCAAGGTACAAGTCAATTTTGATATCCCCTTATTTGAAGTCCAGATAGATGCAAATGCTCTAGAACAATAGTTAAATCTGCTAGAAGGTTATTACTCTATCCAAAAATAAATTAATAGTGAAAATATCACCTTCGCGCTCCTTAAATCCCTTACCCATGTCAGAGCTTGGTGGGAATGTTATTGGGAGAGGTACATCACGAGTGAATCTACACCATTCGGAGAGAAACCACTTGGGTTTCCTTTGTAGATTCCATAAAGGAGGAGTTCTACCATGTCATAAACTATGATGACCAATACATAAAATGGATGACTTTGCATTAGGAAAGAGACCGAACGGTGTCAGAGTACACTAACATATTTTATACCTTGTGCTCAAAGTTGGGTATCAAAGACTTTGAGCGACACATGGTCTTGAAGTACCGTAGTGGTATGCACAGGTACATCCAAACAGAGATGGATTTCTTGGACATCTCTTCACCGGGAGTTTCTTATCGATATGTAAATTTCCAAGCAGCGAAGTAAGTGAGAATTTGGGTTTGAAAATACGCCACAATAGAAGCATGGAAAAGGAAACCCTAACTCACAGAAAGAAGGACATATTAAGAAGGAAGGAAAGACTCAAGAGAGCCACTCCAAGACATAGGAAAATAAGGGTAATTGGAAGTTTAAGAAAGACACCAGAAAGTGGTGTGAGTTCCACAAAATCCCCTAGAACAACACTGATGAATGTCGCTCAAAAAAGTCATTGGTGGTTGATATCAAAGAAAAAGAATTAGAACCTGACTTGGACTTTGATTCAAAGCACAATAAACGAAAATGAATCATCGATGCAGAACCCACTGCTACCATCTCGGCCACAACAATACAACCAAAAGAACCAAAGGAGATTGAGGAGGGAGAGCACATCTTCCACTTGCAGATGTGGGTAAAGGGGACCCCACTTCATTTCATTGTTGACATTGGGAGTCAGAAGAACCTCATATCATCTGAGGTTGTCAAGGGATTGAAGCTTCCAACGATGCCACACCCCCAACCATACACCATCATATCATTGAGTCGGGGCCAAGACATCTGTGTTAGGCAACAATGTCACATGTCCTATGGAATCAATCCCTTCAAGGATCAGGTAGTGTGTGATGTTGCCCCACTTGAAGTTTGTGATGTTATTTTAAGACAATTATAAATGTGGAAACGTCATGTTATCTATGAGTATCGACCCCACAATTTCATTGTTACTTTGGGAGGTTATCTCTATAGGGTACCAAAGGTAGCTTTGATTACTACCACTTCATTTATCTTGGAAAAAAAATGTTGCAAATTAATCTCTCAAACCACAAATGTTTCTCTCTTCATTGTAGAGGAGCACAGACATAATTTGATTCTTCCATATGTTCATCATAGCTCTATTGGCCATGGCCATGTTCAGGTGTGCTTGGGGTTCCAACCATTATCCCCCATTAATATATCACTTCTTGCTACATCTTCACCGATAGAGTTCTCCTACACTCACACCAAGGAAGATCCTACATCCAAATATGTTGAATGGATCCAACATGTCCAATAGGTTCATGACATCCTTCCACAGGAAAAGTAAAAGAAATACATCTACTTCAACAAGGAAAGTGACTCACCATGGTTCAGATTTAGCAGAACTTTCCCCATCTCCCAAGGGAACTTGACGCAATGGGGGCCATTACATCCTAAGGGGGGAGGAATGATCTAGGTGGATCTCGGTGGCCATCCACCGTTTCCACTGAATCATCATTTCAAGCCTATGGTTTTGATAAATCATGATATTCACCATTTTTATGGGGAATCGAATGTAATTTCATATTCATTTGTTATTTACAGACATCATGTAATGATTTTCTAGTGGTGTTATGTACATGCCTACAACATAGCATTAATGCAATGGATCACATTAGAAGTTTGTAGTTAAGCATGCTCATGATAGAGTAGTACTGAGCGTAACACCTCTTCATGGGGTACTATGAAATAATATTTTCTAACTTAAACATATGCATTAAGTGTAAACAAAATTTTATGCTTTCATACATGGAATAACCTACAAATAGCCTAAAATATGTTCATAACTCTTTTACAATTTTTCTAGTACTAAATATTTCAAATTTGAATACAAATATATGAATCTAAATAAGAGGTTGAGATAAATAAGAAGTTAACTTTACAATTAAAACATTTAAATAGAAACATAACAAAATATTCCAAGTGAAATACCTCCTCCCTAGTTTGTTGAAGATGACCAGTTGTAATGTAGTCCTCCAAGAAGTATGAAGATGCTTCCAAGCATTCATTTTTATTTCACTTTCCCAAAGGGAAACAACAGAATCCTACCATCCAAGATAACGGGAGCATATAGTGCAAAGAAATCCTGGGATATCCTTTAAATTAGCATATCAAGGTAATGACAAAGTGAATATTATGAAGCTTCAAATCCTAAGGAGAGAGTTTGAAAACTTGAATATGAAGGAGGCAGAGAACATTGACTAGTTCATGACCAAAGTGAGGGGATTTGTGAATGAACTCAGGATTCATGGAGAAAAGATTGAAGAGCGGAAAATTGTTGAAAAAGTTCTCAGAATTCTACTTAAGAAATTTGAAATGGTTGTCATTTCCAAAGAAGATTCCAAATATCTATCGAGAAAACTAACAGTGAAAGAATTGATGGGTTCTCTTTTTTCCCATGAATCAAGAATCCGCATGGAATATGAATCCTTGGAACATGCCTTCAAGGATTAGGCATTCATTGGTAGAGGCATAGGCAGGGGAACCAGAGACATTGGTCAAAGTGGCAGAGGCATCTATCAAGCAGAAAGAAGAACAACACCAAAATAGACAGAACAATCAAATCATCCGAAGTACTCTCAAAAGCATATGGGGGAGAGGTAGAAGATGGACAGACAAATATAAAGTCCAATGTCACTACTGCGGAAAAATATGGTCACTATGAAAGTAAATGCAGAAAGAAACAGTTAGATACGAACAAGAGAAGAGATAATATCTCCAATATTACAGAAGGGACATATGAGACAATTTTCATTTCATGTAAAATCATTAAAGAAGATCACAACAAGGATCTTTGGTTGTTGGATAGTGGTTGCAGCAATCACATGATAGGTAACAAAATGTTGTTTCCTGGCATTGATAGTTATATTCAATATGAAATTACTTTAGGAGATGAGTATCATGTCAAGGCCTTAGGAAAAGGTATTGAGTGAGTATTAACCAAGAAAAATGAGAAGAAAGACATTATTTATGCCTTCTATGTACCCAATCTTAGACATAATATAATAAGTATAGGATAATTGAGTCAAAATGGTTATGATCCCATATTCAAGAACTCCACATGCACAATCTTAGATAAGCCACCTAGCAGAAGACTTGTTGCAAAGATTCAAATGACCAAGAATAGAATGTTCACATTGAATCCGAGAAGTGTAAACATGTTACAGTCATATGCGCAAAATGTCCCAAGCACATATGAGACTTAAGTGTGGCATATTAGGTATGGTCACCTACCTTTTAGGATTCTCAGTCTCTTGCAAAAATAGTCAATGGTTAAGGGACTGCCTATATTGAATGAATAGACCAACCTTTGTGAAAGTTACATTCTTGGAAAACATCAAAGAGACAATTTTTCGATAGCATCCTACAGAGCCAAAGAGAATCTAGAACCAATTCACATTGATCTATGTGGACCCATGTAAACTCAGTCCATTGGTGGATGTTTTCTTTTTCTAATGTTCATTGATGATTTTAACAGGAAATTTTGGGTATAATTCCTCAAAAACAAATATGATACATTCAGAAATTTCAAAGAATTTAAAGTTGTAGAAGAAAAACAGAGTGGAAAATATGTCAAATTCACTCAGCTCAGATGGAAAAGGAGAGTGTGACTCAAAGGAGTTTGCAATTTTTTGTAGACAATGAGGAATTAAAAAGTAGTTCACCACCAAATATACTATGTAGCAGAATGAAGTCGTTCAAAGAAAGAATCATGTACCATCATGAACATGGCAAGGAGCATGAACAAAGCTAAAAATATGTCTAATGATTTTTGGGTTGAAGTTGTTGCTTGTTAAGTCTACATACTGAACAGATCTCCAACAAAAAGTGTGAAAGATAAAATTCCTCAAGAAGCATGGAGTGACACGAAATCAAGTTTCTCTCACTTCATAATTTTTTGTTGTACATCTTATGCACATGTCTCAAAAGATCTAAGAAGGAAACTTGACAGCCAGAGTGAAAAGTGCATTTTCATTGGGTACAGTGAACAATCCAAAGTCTATAAATTGTATAATCTAGTCACCAAGAAATTTTTAATGAGTATAGATTTAAAATTATTGGAGGGAAATACTGGAGTGACGAAGAAAATGAAACAATGGATAGCCAAAATTCATTACTTCAAATATATGAACATGTGGAAAGCTTAGGAAAACAAGTACCTCCACTAAGACTTCCAAGGTTACAAGTCCAAAGACAAGAAGAATAGACTGAAAATAATTCTTCTTCGAGTAGTGATTCAATAGGCTCCGTGATAAATCAGAAAATAAGGAGCTTGAGGGAAATCCATGAGTAGTTGGATAACATGGATCAACAAGCTCACTTATTTTGAAGAGGAGGTGAAAGAAGAACATTGGGTATAGGCCATGAATGAAGAGATTGAAACTATTGAAAGCAATGAGACATAGTATCGTGTTGATCTCCTAGTAGATAAAACTAGCATTGGTGTTAAGTGGGTTTATAACACAAAACTGAATGAACAAGGTAAGGTAGAGAAATATAAGGCAAGGTTGGATGCCAAAGGGTTTTCTTAACAACTTGGTATTGACTATAGTGAGACCTTTACCCCAGTAGAAAGGTTGGATATTATTAAAGTTGTGATAGCCATTGCAACCCAAAACCAATGGCCAATTTACCAAATGGATGTGAAGTCATCCTTTATGAATGAAAATAAAAAAAAAAAAGAGGTATATGTAGATCAACCACTAGGATTTCAAGTAAACGGCCAATAGTACAAAGTGTAAAAGCTAAAGAAATCCTTTTATGGCTTGAATCAATATCTAAGAGCTTGGTACAGTCGAATTGGCTCTTCGACAGGGGAAGTAATGAGCCCACACTTTATACCAAATCAAATCAGAAAAATAAAATTCGTAGAGTTTTTCTTTATGTTGATGATATGATATATATTGGTAATCTGATGTTAGATGATTTCAAAGTTACCATGAAAAGAGAGTTTGAGATGACAGACCTTGGTCTAATGAAGTAATTTTGGGGAATTGAATTTAAGCAATCCACTCAAGGAATTTTCATATGTCAACAAAAGTATGCTACAGATACCTTAAAGAGGTTCATGATGGACAAATGCAAACGAGCAAAAACAACTATTATAACAAGAAAAAAATTGAGCAAACATGATAATGGATGCAATTGATTCAACACTATATAAGAGTCTTGTAGGAAACCTCATATACCCTAGTGCAACTAGACCTGATATTATGTATGCAATTAGTTTCATTTCCATATTTATGGAATCTCCCAAGGACTCTCATTGAAAAGTTGGAAAAATAATTTTAAGGTATATTGCAGGTACAACTAATTATGGATTGTTGTACACAACTTCTAAAGACAACAAACTTATAGGATACACACACAATGACATTGTTGGTAGCATTGATGATAGGAAAAGCACCTCAAGATGTGTTTTTCATTTAGGCACAAATTTGTTCTCATGGGCTTCTAAGAAGCAACCTATTGTCTCAATATCTTTTGCAAGAGAAGAATATGTAGCAGCTACTACAACATCATACCTTGCAGTATGGCTAAGAAGACCCTTGAAAGATCTTGCACATGTGGAGAAGGAGCCAGCTTCTATTTTCTATGACAACAATTTAGCAATTGCATTGTCCAAAAACCATGTGTTTCACCGAAAAAACAAACACATTGGAATGTGCTATCACATCATTAGCGAGCTTATCAACAATGGTGACATTTCTCTTCAATTTTGTGGATCTAGAGATTAGTTAGCATATATATTCACCAAACCATTCAGAATAATTATTTTTGAGTTCCAAAGACAACTCTTAGACATTGTCAGTGCTCAAGAATGTAACACTTGAGATTAAGGTGTTAGAAAAACAGGACCACGGAGCAATAAAATAAAACAAATGCAGAAACAAAACACAGAAGACACACAATAAAAGACATACACAGATTTACGTGGTTCACCCAGTGTGGGCTACGTCCACCAGAGAAATTGCCAAGTCCTTCCTTTATTATTATCCATCAAATGAAGGGATACAACCTACAACAAAACCCATTGTAACTTCCTCTTCTCTCTCTCTCAGTCTCCTCTCTCAGAATACAATATTCACCATCAATCATAGCCGCAATACATTTCCCTCATAAAAGAGGGTTGCCTTCTAGGGCCAAAAACCCTAACATAATCTCTACCGTTAGATCTGCGACCTTATAATGAACGGTCCAGATTTACAATGAAATTACAATATACTTTTACAAGGTAATTTTTGCTTTGGGGGCTTCACCCCCGAACCCCCGCTTTCCCCCCGACCCCCTAGCCGGGGGGATGGACCCCCCAGACCCCGCAGAGGGGGTACCCCCCCTCTGCACTCCCCCGCGTGGAAGAGTGTACATACTTCTTGGGTGTAAATACTTCATGGGGTATAAACACGGTTGAAAATAAAGGACTTATGAATCAGGAAGATAATCAAGCTCCACAACCAAAAATCTCCCACTTGGAGACTGATCTCAACAACTCCACTGCTGCTGTATATGTTGGACTCTGAACCTTCTTGGACCTGGCAAATTTCTCATCTTCATCTTCATTCTTGAAGACCAAC
>JZKD02S1647349.1:55505-65897 GCA_000966675.3 Picea glauca | reverse complement strand
CTAAAACCATTATGCTTTTTCCATATAATGACATCTTTAATTAATTGCTATATTTAATCGTTGTATTTTAAATATTGATAGTTGGTCATATCCAATAAGGCCCTTGTTAACTTTCATCATCAAATCTGATTATTTTAGATTGCCATTTAAATTATGATGTATGTTATTATTTTCAATTGATATTACCTATAAATATGAGGTCATTTTTTTAGTGCATTCATATCGGACCTTAGTGAATGATTTTATCTTGTAAGGCATTATGAAATTAGTAGTTGTAGCATATGAGAGGTATGATAATGGTAAAATCATGGTCCGGATTGTGACACAAATGATAGTTAGTTAATGTTTCAAGACAGTGATATTATAATTTTTAATTATTGATTAATAACATGTGTGGTGCGATACCCTGGATTTACGTACCTTAAATTACCCCCAGTTTGTATATTAGGGTGGTTGTTCTTTTAGATAATGTCAAACTTGAGTGTTCATTGTCAGAGTCCTTGTCACGCGCCTTCCATAAGGGGCGCAATCGTATTTCTTATTTATGTCGTACTTGATTTTATTCAGTTGGTTGCTTGGTCTGCTTGTGTCGAGTGGGATGTAGACACCTCCATGTTCCTCAGAACAGTCGCCAGCCCTGAGACCTTAAATGGTTAAAGTTGATGGGAACCTGGGCTTGAGCGTTGATTATGTGTCTTGGAGGTCCTAACCTTGCAGGGTAGGACGGGCGGGTGGTCAGTTTTACTTTTGTATTGGTTGTGTCTTGTTGGTCATCAAGTGGCGACGTAGAGTCACGTGTGTTGTTACTTCTACACGCGCGCACACACCTTAAACACAAAAAAAAAAATTGCACCTGTATACTAGAATGGTTGTCATAACGAGGAATATCGTTACAGAATCGTGACAATTGGGAGCAAAGCTCAATCAAAATCAGCTTCCCCCGATCAAATATGTATTTTTCCTTAACTGTGAAATACAAAATATAAATAATTATATGGGAAATGCTTGTTATGGATGCATGTCCCGTTATTCTTGTAACCAACCAAGCAATTTACCGGAATGGATTTCTAAAGGAACTTACCTGAATCCTTGTGATATCTTTAGGAACTATTGTCAGGTCTTCGAGGAAGTCCACTAAGATATCCAACCCATTATGATGTTTTTCTAGAAACTGTTTGCAGTCTTGTCCTCTGAACATCAATGTTGGGTTCAGCAATTTTAACATCTCGCAGAAGAGCCAAGGCGACAAAGAAATGGGAGAATGGTCGCATAGTGGAATAATTCTTTGGCATGGAATATATTTTTTGGTGCACCAAGAGACCACCTCCTTAGAGTCAAAAACCTCAGGAACGCAGCCTGCACGATCGATTCCAGAGGTCCAAATCAGTTTGTTTTGGGCAGAATGGGATGAATATTAAAAGTATGCCCTGGACCAATGAAATCTCTGGTCCTCTTGTGTGAAAATATTTACTATATCTCCATAAAAATTTTGTCAACCTGGTGCCATAAGTCTACAAGAACGTTCATTTTTTCCAATCGATGAATGAAATGAAAATTTGGAAGGGATAATATAACCCTACGCAAATTTTGGTCGAAAGCGAGTGAATGGGAGATGTCCTCGAGACTTTCGTTGATTAATGACAATTTGGACGGATGTTGCATGATGCGTTGTTAACATTAAACAGTACTAATTGCATACATATAAATGCCAACATTTTGGATATTGCAATGAGCGATTAAGCATTTTAGATTTCTTGAGTGGCCCAACATGAGGACACATGTTGGATATGAACAATCGGAAGGGACAAAATAACTCTCCGCACATCTTGGTTTAATGCGTAGTAATGGGATATCTCCTCGAGGTTTTTGGCCATTAATGACAATGTTGATGGTTCCTGCATAGTTAGTTGTTAGCGTGAAAGGTTTCTAATCACATAGTAAGAAAGTACGGAGATCATGAGCAGGGGAAAAAAGAAAGCTACAAAACAAGGTTGCAACGTACAACTATTGAGGGTGAGGGCGCGAGGGTCAAATTGTATGTCTTGGAAATTTTTGAGTGCAATACATGTAACAGTGAAGAGGATATGGTAGGACACCTAGAAGCACGGGAATTTAGTGGGGATGGAAGGTAGTGAGAGATACTTTGAAACATTTGTGAGCAGTGGTACAGTGACCACGCTGGAATTGTAGATTTTGTGAACCTGGCAACAGGAGAATCCAAAATAGGGTGAGAAGGTGTCTGCAAAGGAGGCAAGGCCCGAACCTTATAATTGTATCGCTCTAAACATTTGAATGCATAATTTGTAACACGGAAGAGCAGACGATGTCTGAATCCGGTAGTCAATTTGTTTATTGCGGAGAGTGAAATCCCAATTGTTTCGTACCTCTATGTCTAGTTGTCAGTACTAAGAGATAATTTAGTATTCAAAATAATATTTTAGATACTGTTATATATTTCATAGGGACTAGCATCCGTAAACAATGGAAATATCCACCCTGACAATCCTGCATTCCGTGTGTCAATTTGTATATCGCAGAACTGCGAGCACTGTTTGGAGGACACGAAATAATGGAAGTGCAATGTTGAGTCAGCCACTCCATAGGTTCTCTTGTCAATTTGTATATCACAGAACTATGGGTGCTATTTGTAGACCACGGAACAATGGAGGTCCAAGTTTGAGCCAGCCCACCCGAGAACCCGCGATCCAAAATGTCGCTAGATATTGAATGTGGAATTTGTACATGTTCTATAAAATATCATGGGAATTAGTACATGCTCTATAAGATATCATGTCCATACTTTATAGTCCCATAATACACAGGAAGAAATAAAAGGGAAAAAGAATAGAGTAGTTAGCAGTGGAATTGTACATCACAGAAATTTAGAGTGGAATATGTATATAATGGAGAAACATATCGAAAGCATGGAAAGAAATAGTGGTCGGTCAGATTTGTTGTCTGATTATATAGATGGAGATAAACATATGTCAACCCACCAATGCTAGAGATGCATATTTCGTGAACCGGGAAATAGGAGGAAAGTGCTTGCAAAGGAGGAGAGGCCCGGACCTTCTAATTGTATCGCTCTGAACATTGGAATGCATAATCTATAACATGGAAGAGCGGATGATGTCAAAATCTAGTAGTCAATTTGTATATTGCAGAGAGTGAAATCCCAACTGATTTGTACCTCTATGTCCAATTGTCACTACTAAGAGCTATTTTAGTATTCAAAATAATTTTTTAGATACTGTTATACAGGGAAAAAATAAAAACTAAAATAATTTTTTAAATACTATTAAATACTTCATAGGGATTAGCATCCATAAACAATGGCAATCTCCACCCCTCTAGTCTTGCACTCCATGTGTCATTTTCTATATCGGGGAACTGGGAGCGTTGTTTGGAGGACACGAAACAATAAAAGTGTAATGTTGAGTTAGTCAGTCTGCAGGTGCGCTTGTCAATTTGTATATCGTAGAACTCCAGGTGATATTTGTAGGGCACAGAACAATGAGGCCCAATTTTGAGAATGCCTGCCCGACTGAGAACCCGCGATCCAAAATGTCACTAGGTATGGAATGCAGAATTTGTACATGTTCTATAAAATATCATGTCCATATTTTATAGTCCCATAATACACAGGAATAAAATAAGGGAAAAAGGATGGAGATGTTCATAGTGGAATTCTAGATAATACATGGGAAGAAGAGAAGGGAAAAAGAACCAAGTATCTCACAGAATAACATCTAGTGTTTTCTTATTAATGCAAATTCTTGCGAATCCCTGATGATTTCTCACCAGTTAACACATAAAGTGAAGATCACGGAAGTATCTTTCGTACCACTGTGTCCACTTGCCACTAGTAAGAGCATTGTTGATGTATATCAGGAAGGACGTAAAGTTGTTGGGGATGGAAAGAAGCAACAAATACTTTGAATGAACTTAATGTATACAAGGAAACCATGGTGGAATTGTAGATCACGGATGTTTTGAGTGAAAGATGTATATAGCGGAAC
This sequence comes from Picea glauca, assembly GCA_000966675.3. Classification (NCBI taxonomy): domain Eukaryota; kingdom Viridiplantae; phylum Streptophyta; class Pinopsida; order Pinales; family Pinaceae; genus Picea; species Picea glauca. Next base: position 61,878 of record JZKD02S1647349.1, on the reverse strand, counting down.
GATGAGCAGCTCATTTTTCAAGCGCCATTCCCGCAGTGGCAGGCATAAAATTGGCTAAGTATGAAAAGGAATAGCGGTTGGTCGGATCCGTCTTGCGAGGATATAGATGGAGATGTTAAGGCATGAATTGTAGATCACAGAAGTATATTTCTTACCACTGTGTCCACTTGTCACTGGTAAGACCATTGTTGATGTATTTCAAGAAGGACGTGAAGTTGTTAGGGATGAAAATCAGTAACAGATACTTTGAACGAAGTTAATGTATATGAGGAACCTGCGGTAGAATTTTAGATCACAGATGTTTTCAATGCAAGATGTATATAGTGGAACGATAAGCAGTTGGGCTCTCAAGCGTTGGCCTCGCGGTGGCAGGCATAAAATTGGCTAAGTATGGAATGGAACAGCGGTCAGTTAGATCCGTCTTGTGAGGATATAGATGGAGATGAAGACATGTCAGCCCTCCATACATACGAAGACAACTAAGTATAAAACCAAAAATCCATAATGGACGGGAAAAGAAAATTTTTTTGTGACTTTAAGTAATTAAAGCATAAATCACAAACTATGGAATTTCCTAGGCTGCAAGATGTATATGACAGAACAATGGACATATTTGTTTAATACCGCAAACCCAAACATAACTGCCTAAGCTTTTCCAAAGAGGAAGTTTTCTGTATTTTTTCCAATAGTACTAATATTAGTATATATGCACGGATATTATCAAATAGAACAAGATGCAATATATCAAACATACTTCAAAGGAACATTGTGTCAACAGTTCAGTTGCCTTGTTGTAACTCATGAATTCATTATATTTACGGAACCCGAAGAATGGGAGAAAAACACGTCCTCCAATTTCTTTCTTTAAATACAGAGTTGGCGCCACATAAGTATGGCCTATGAAAAAGTATTTTTAAATGTAAAATGTAAAGAAAGAATGGACCATGTTTTATTTAGATTGAAGTAGTGAGCAGCAAAAAAAAAAGCTTATCCTTCATGTTTAACGACACAGGGGAAGAAGGTACAAAATACAATTAAAACAAATACCAGAAATTGGAAAATACTATTAAGAAATAAACCGAAATTATTCTATATTCAAATAAGATGTGTTACAAAATACAGTTGAGGCTATTTGTGACAACGATTGTGATTTCGCCTGTCATCGACCAATTAAAGATATGTACATTGATGAAGCTTCTTCACACTTTTCTTGACGTTAAAACTCTTTATTCATAAAAAATGAGTTGAATATCAATTTTGGGTTATGTACTTGATTGGTGTTGTGAAGTACATCTATCCTAGTTTTTTGAATACCTTGTTTCTTACAGATATGGCCTGCCTACAATGGCTTCTTATTCAACATTCCATTCTTTGTCAAGTATTAATTTCCTTCTGTCGTCGCAAATTTGGGGTTTAAGGTCTTTTCTTTGCAATGTTCTTGAGCATTCACATCCGAGACAACTTAGAAATGTGATTCAAGCCAATTTCAAAGTGAATAGAGTCGTTTTATGTCACAATAGTTAAGGCAGGGGAAAAAAATTCAAGTATATAGTGACCGGTATTCTCCCTGTATTCGATCGTTTGTTTGGTTGAGAATCCTGCCTGAGGATTTGTATGTGGAACTTCTTTGCTTTATTATAGTAAATTGGAAGAAACATCCAACCCATATTCAAAATTCAAATCTATTGAGGTACATAACTTCTTCGGGTAGCTGAGGTGTAGCAAGTGCATCAAATGTTGCAGAATGCACCAGCACAGGTCTGGAAAGTGTATCAAATGTTGCATATGGCATCATAATATATCTTTCCTCATAGTGGGGGAGGTATGGCATCCCACAAAAAGGTCTGGAATGTCTAGAGGTGACGCCTAATATGTGGACTCTGCAACTAAATCTAGAGGAAACCGAACAAACTTTGACAAAGAACATGGATTTCTGTCAAGTCAGCTACCAGAGCCACATGCAGGTCATCAAAATATGAAATAAAAACTCTTGTAGTGATAATATGTCATTCTATCCACCCATATAGATTCTTTTACCAGCCTCCAAGGAAGACAAATACTTGTGTGATCTCTACAATTCGATACAGTGGCCAAATCTGTGTTGTTGGAAGAAGCTATATACTTAAACGAAGAACTATCTTGCAGGTGACCTAAAAATCCATTACAATTCCCAACAACAAAACAAAGAAGTTCAACAAACAAATTTCTAGGCAACCTTTTCAACCAACCAAAGCATCAAACACGGGGAGAACACGAAACATACTTGCTCTTTTTTTTTCATCCTCTCTAAGTTTCTCTTGTATAACAAAGTTTTTTTTTACTCAAATCTCACATCACATAAAACCAGTATCTCTTATTTCATCTGCCCCTCAATCGCATCTCCATATTGTCTTACATGTCCATGACCAGGAACATTAAAATGAAGGCACCCTAAAGCGCAAATCTTTGTTGATAGAGAGAAATGGAAATAAGTATTTAAAAGAAAGGTTGGATGGTATTCTGTACATTTTGTGTTGATTCGTTTTAATGACATATGTTCTCAATATTTTCATTTATTAATGCCAATCTTTTTTAACATGTACGTTGAATAGTGACTAGTAGCACGTATTAAAATTCCCATATCCTAGTAGATTCTCAAATATGACATCTAATATATGCACAATATTAAAGAGGGACATGACATCAAGTCCTCTGTAGATCACACGTTTGTGAACTATGTTGAATCTTTTAAGAAAACTAAAATTACACAAGAAAAAAAATAAAAATAAAAAGTATTTTCGCAAATTCAAAATGCAGGCAAAAAGAAATTACTAGATCCCATAATATTTGGTTGTTTATTCATTTTAATGGAAGATTTGCTCGGTATTTCCAGTTATTAAATCCCATCATTTCGAAATGCACAATATTAAATAGGGACATGACGTGAAGGCCTTTGTGCGCGACACGTTCATGAACTATGTTGAAGCTATGCAGGCAAAAAGAAATTACCAGATCCCATAATATTCGTCTGTCTATTCATTTTAATGGGAAATGTCCTTGAGATTTTCAGTTATTAAAGCCCATCATTTCAAAATGCACAATATTAAAGAGAGACATGACGTCAAGACCTCTGTGGGTGACACGTTCGTGAACTATGTTGAATCTTTTAAGAAAACTAAAACTGCAGAAGCAAAAAAAAAAAAAAAATCGCAAATTCAAAATGGAGGCAAAAAGGAACTTTAGTAATCAATGTTCTTCAAATTCAATGACATTTTTATTATTTGAGTAAAGGGGAAAAAACATCTAACAACCTAGAAGGAAGGTCATATATGATGGACAACTCATTGGCATAATCCATAGCGAGAATGTGAATTGAGTATCTAATAACCACATAACTACATTGTGTTTGAGTCTTTAGCTTTCCATGTCTGTTCAAAATCAAAAACAAGGAAGGGTTGAATATTAGCCTGTCTATTTATTTTAATGGGAAATGTCCTCGAGATTTCCAGTTATTAAAGCCCATCTTTTCGAGCCTGTCTGGTCGATTCTGAATTTTGAAAGCATATTTAATGTATATTGGGAAGCACTGAATGTAGCGGGGATGGATCCCTACGTAACAGACGTTACTACTATTTTTATGTTTTTGTCGATGATCGTATGTAGAACTTACGTAAAGAAAAGAAATTCGAGAATGTTATTTTTTTTGCACATGAGCCCTTGAAATTCAAATAGTTTGCAAGTTCCATTGTCTATTTGTATATCATAGAACTATCCATGCTATTTGTAGGACATCGAACAATAGTGCTCGAAGTTAGAGCTCGCCACCCCGAGAACCCACGATCCAAAAAATGTTTACTATTTTTTTTGTGTGTTTTTTTTTCCACCAGGGTATGTAAAACGACGTACGTAAAGTAAACTATTTCGACAATGCTAATTTTTTTGGACATGACGGCCTTCAAATTCAAATAGTCTGCAAGTCTGATGGTCAATTTGTATATCAGGGAACTCTTTAATTCTCAATTTTCAGCCGCCCACCCCAAGAACCCACGATGCAAAAACTAGCTAAGTATGGGACAAGGGATCCATGCATGCTTTATATATCTACTTTATAAAATTATATATTTCCTATGTTTAATTTATGCTACCTAGGAAACCTATAATTTGATAAATTTCAATGTCTTATGTCCAAGAGCCCTTCCTTTAAAGAAAACTAATTCGTAAATGCTAATGTATACACCATAGTTTGATACCACCTATCCACCAAGCCACGTCCATAAAACTGGCTAAGTATGCAACTGAACGATGGCCGGTCGGAATGATCGCAGAACTCTCCATGCTACTTGCAAGGCATGGAACAACAGAAACCCAATTTTCATCCCGCCACCCTGAGAACCCACGATCATTAACCTATGTTGTTCAGGAAACCTATAACTTCATAAATTGGATTCTCTTCTATCCATGAGGATTTTTCTTAAAGAAAACTAATTCGGGAAAGCTAATGTATACACCACACATGACCTATCATAGTATGCAATTGAACTGCAGTTGCTTGGAATGACCACAGAAGCGTGAGAAACTAGATTCAAATGCAGTTTACAATAGGAAACTAAAAGGGAGAGAACGGCTATATCTCCCACACAGCAAAAGGCAATTTCATAACTATGAAACTGTAGTAACATAGAATCCATGGAAAAAGCATCGGCAGCTATGAAATATATTTTGAGCTCGACAAAATCTGCTTCAAAGTGTAACAGATGCAATTGAAATCGACTGCAATTATTTACTCTATTATTTTATCTTAATAGACCCAATTTTCATCCCGCCACCCCCTTAAGTCACTATCATTAACCTATGTTGTCCAGGAAACCTATAATTTCATAAATTTCATTCTCTTCTGTCCAGGAGGCCTTATTTTAAAGAAAATTAATTCGGCAAAGATAATGTATACATCGAACAAGACCTGTCATAGTTCGATAGAACCTATTCCCGAAGCCGTGTCCATAAAACTGGCTAAGTATGCAATTGAATGACGGTCGCTTGGAATGACCACAGAAACACGACAAACTAGAGTCAAACGTAGTTTACAATAGGAAAGTAAAAGGAAGAGAACAATTATATCTCCCACACAGAAAAAGACACTCTCATAAATATGAAACCATAGTAACACAGAATCCATGGAAAACACATCGGTAGCTATGAAATATATTTTGAGGCCGACAAACTCCGTTTCAATGCGTAACAGATGCAATTTTCATCGCTTGTAATTCTTTAGTCTGTTATTTTATCTTAATAGTATTCTATGCAAACCAAAGTGCAAAATAATGCAACCAGATATCCAACCGTAGATGTAGCATCCCAACATTGAAAACCCTGGGCAAACAAGAAAAAGCACCAAATAAGAACACAACCAAGAAGCACCAAAAGGCCCAAGTGAAGGCGTAGGACCGGAACCCTGCAAAGTCGAATCAAGCAACAATAAACAAGATAAAGTGAAGAAAGGAACAAGCAACAACCACCCCCCCAGGAATGAGGCTCTTCCAATCACGACTACAAAAACCCAAACGTGAAAACTGCAACAACACGAGTAGGCAAGCAAGAACAATGAGAACATGCAAATAAGAAATCAGTGCCATGAAAAAAGTAAGCATGGACTAGTGAACCAGCAATGCCTCTGGAGCATACAAATTTTAAAAATGGAAGAAAATGTCTCGTAACAAGCCTGTTAAGTAACCATTCAACACTACCAAGCTTGTTAGGTAAACATTTAAGTCTGTCATAAATGCACTATAAACATTCAAGAAAATAATTCAATGTGGCAGGTCTCTGACATATCCCAAATAAATTCATATATTTTTTGTAACAATAGTTCCCAGAGAATGTATTGCAAAGCCAAACTTTGTATATTCCACCATACCAAACATTTCCATAAATTTACCTAACATAAAATGCTAAACCAAACATTTGAATTAATGGTAGCATTAATCCACCTTCAACGAATGCATAACAAAATTTGTGATTCAAAAAAGACCGTATACTACCAAATACTTTGGAAATGAAAACATATTTTACATTGGGAATAGTGAAGGTGACAATAAGACCTCCAATCCTTTGTCCAATCAGATCTTGACAAACATGATACTTTTTATTATATAAAAATCGATGTTTTCACCTCCCTTGTTCCAACAATAGACAATAGGGAAATATTTCTAGTCAACGCACAAGCTAATGCCAAGTCAACAATTTATCGATCGCTATAGTCCCTCTATGCCTATGGCAGGAACTAATAAGGTTTTATTTTGGAACAATCTCCATAAAAGTAAATTGTACTTACATATTTTTGGTTAAAATATTTGCAAGTCAAAAGGGTTAAAATTTTGCATAGTTTAAATGCATA
>JZKD02S1647349.1:34279-54700 GCA_000966675.3 Picea glauca | reverse complement strand
TTCTTAAGTTGGGTGGCACGCTCTGTTTATATCCTTGTAACCAAAATCGTGGTGAATTCCTCAACATTCTAATGGACACTTTAGCTCGTAATCAGTCAAACAAAATTAGGAACACCTTTGGTTCGTGTTTGTATTGTTTACATTAATCAGGCTTTAATCCTCACACAAGCATGTTAAATTGTCTCTATTCACACGTACAACATTGGTACTAAGATTTATTTCTCTTACACTGGATCATTATTCCTTTTATTGATCTGCATTTTGTAGCCCATGTTACAAAAAACAATGATGACTTGATGATTAAAGCCTAACGGATTTCCCAAAAAATTCATATATAGTGAGGATTGAAAGTTTGAAAGTGTTAATATTTTTTTCTTAAGTAAATCTCATGACATTTTGTCACACATTTGAATATTTGTGGAAAATATTAATCCATTTTTTCTCTAAATTTTAACCCTTTTCCAAAATTGTTTTTAACATTAAAAAAACATTGATAAGCAAGAGTTGTATGTCTCTTTTGTGCAATTTTTAAGTTTATATCTAATCTACAAACTTTTTTTGAACAAATCGATCATATAGATAAGCAAATGACCTAGATAAAGGAGTGAAAAAATCATTCTTAATATCGCAGATTTTGAGGGTTTGTTCATGTTACGTTTTGAGTTATTATTAGGTTTCTTTTCAATTTACTAGATAACAATAGCATACATAGGATCACTGAGAGAAACACAATCACAAGATACACAACATTTATCCTGCGAAACCCTCATGGGGGAGAAAACCTAGAAAAAACTTCATTAATATAGATAGACAATACAATGTCAAGACAATAAACCAAAACACTAGATAATATCCAACACTGAGAAATGCACCTCTCTCTTCCTTCTTATCCCAACTACAACTACCAAACTTGCACACTTGATGAGCAAATGAGTGAGTGAGATAATGAGGCACTGGCCTCCTTTATTTATACTAGCTTCTAGGCACCGAAAAGGTGTCTCTTCACTGGGAAGGGCCAACTTCTCTTCTTAGTGGTTAAAACCACTTTAATTAGGCCTCGGGCCCAACTTCTTAATTTGCATAATATAATTAGGGTTTGACTAATCCACAAAAGGGTATTTTTTCAAGTACAAATCCTGACATGATCAATCCAAAAAAGGGGATTGATCTAATGAATAATAACTCAATAATAAATAGAATAATATTTGCAACTACAATATTTCAAAACTCCCCCTTAACAACAAGGGTATTCTACAACATCATCAGGAGAGAGAGAGGGAAACAACATCAACAACATCTAGAACATTGACTAGCATATCTATAAATCATCAGAAGTTTTTCTCATCATCAATATCATCATCCACAACAAGGATTTGGAATGGCATCATCATCGTCTGCATCAACATGGATTAGTATAACACTAATACATCATCATCATCACTAATAGCACGAGGCTGATACAACATCAACAACATCATCAACAACAACATTACAACACGAAGGTTGGAGCATCATTGACATCAGCACTAAGTTGGAAATCTTCAGCACGAGGTTGGCATCTCAATAACATTAGCACTTTAATTTGTATCAACTAATATCTACAACTATCTTTATAAAATTCTTCCATTGAATTATAATCTTCACTTAGTGTCAGAATTTTCTCTTTGTACAATATACATTCTTTTGAATATAAATATGTTATTCATTAATACAATGTTGCATACATTGTATAACTTCTCTCGAATATATAGTATATTAATTAATATAATGTTTGTTTAATGGTAACATGCATTTTATACTGAAAGGAATTTTGTTTTATTTTATAAATTTCTTATGGTTTTTTTTAAAACACTTCACGAAATCCATCTTCACAAAACAACTCAACTCTATCAAACAAAGTACATTCATACCTCTTAAATTTTCTTCTATTTTCAAGCCCATCATTAAATTTGACTACAATAAATAATCTTTATGCTCATATTACAAGTTCCTGGAAACCTATTATGTAAACAAGAATAAAATTTGAGGATCAAATACATGTGTACTTTCACTCTCATATTTATGCCATCAATATGTGGTTGCAAAGTAATAATTAGGTTCTCTACATATGATTTGATCGTACTGATCCCAAATCTCTCAGATTTGTAAAATCAATATATGATGGGTTGAATATTTTGGCCGAGAAGAGAGATGATGCAGTAATGCATTCAACATATCCCATATTTCCTTGGATGATTTCTCCATATCTATGTGATTTATCTATGAATCTAAGAGAGGAAAGTCAATGATGGATTTAGCTTTATCATCTTTGATATGCCATTATAGCAATTTATTTGGATCGTTCAATGATTTCTCAGTCCATTTTACTATTCGTCACAAAGTTGTGTTCATCAATTGCATTTGTGTAAGGTACCATATGTAATATAATATGCAAAAATAAAAATATTTAGCATATATCAATGGAACACAAAATGTTGAGAAGAGTAATACCAGAAATAATACCTTTATTCAAAGAAAACAATGTTCACTTGCCTCTTCGAGGGGGGAAAGTCTAGAAAATAGTATCTCTATTACAATAATTATCAAGACAAAGACTTATCATGCCTCCTACTCTTATTTATACTAATTATGTCTTCTAAAGAACATTCTAGAGGAAGATCTTTTTGGAAGCCGAAGCTTCTATTAGGTCTTATTACATAGACTTGTTCACATTTATTAAATAGGCCTCATTAACTAATGTTGGCCATTATTACATCGAAAATATATTATTATACCTATGTGAGGGGTTAGGGAGGTTAGGTCTTTAAAATTCACTCCCCCTTGAAAAACAACCTTGTCCTCAAGGCTTGAGATGAGGAAATTGTTGCAGAATGTTGGTCGATTCCTAGGTGGCATTTTCAAGAGTTGTACATTTCCACTACACTAACACTTCCTTGATGGTACCATGACAGAGACGATGATTGTGTTCGTCAAATATTGCTTGGGGATGCAATCAAATGGAACCTTCTTCATCCAACTCAGGGAGAGTGGTTTGAGTTTAGCACTTAGTTCCAATCACCTTCTTTAAGAATGAGACATGCAAAACAATATGGATCTTATAAGCATTGGGAAAATCTAACCGATAGGCCACAGGCCCCACTCGCTTGAGAATTGTATAAGGACCATAAAAGTTGGGAGAAAGTTATTGGCAGTGTTCACCTTTGAGTGAAGTCTTCTTATAAGGTTGTAGATAAAGAAACACCTGGTCACCTTCAACAAATTGACATTCAAAATGACCTTCATTGGTTTTTTGCTTGATGTGATTCTAAGCCATGAACAAATTTTCTTTGAGGGTATGGAGAATGGTCTATCGGACTGTAAGGGTTTTTTCAATCTCATGAACCTTCAAGACACCTGGAATGGATGAGAAAACTGACATTGTCTTGTATTCATATATTGATTCAAAAGGAGTCATGCGAGTAGTTGTATGGTAATATGTGTTGTTCCACCATTCAGTTAGGGGTAACCATTGAGCCCACTGATTTTTTCTATCAGATGAAAAATCATTACAAATATGTTTCCAAAAACTTGTTGACAAATTAATTTTGGCCATAAATCTCAGGATGAGAGGAAGTGATGAGATGCAATTGGGTTTCCTGGAGCTTGAATAATTATTGCCAAAAAGTGTTGGTGAAATTGGGATCCCTTTCACAGACAATAGAATGAGGCATGCTATGAAGTTTGAAGACATTATCCATGAAAATTTGAGCCACTGTGGATGTAGTGAATGGGTTTTGAAGAGAAAAGAAATGAGCATATTTGGAAAGACGATCAACTACCACCATGATGACCGAATTATTTCTCGATTTAGGTAAGCCAGCAATGAAATCGATAGAAATATCCTTCCAAATAGTAGGGGGAATTGGAAGCGGTTGTAGTGTGTTGGGTGGTTTGATTTTTTCTCAATTGTTTCATCTATAGACATCACATTCAGACACAAGTGTTTGGACATCCTATTTCATACCATCCCAAAAAAAAAAAGATTGACCTTTTCATAGGTTTTGCTAAACCCTCAATTCCTAGTTGTGGGTGAAACATAAAGCTCATAAAGCACCATGGATTTAAGTTGTGAATTTTTTCCTAAATACATACGGCCTTTGCAGTGAAGCTCATCATTGTGCCAAGAGTAACCTGAAGAATATGTAGAATGGTCTTTCAATTTTTTGATCAAGTGATAAATTTTTGGATCTTCTAGCCATTCCTCGCTAATAGCTTGGAGCCAATCTGGTACAATGAAGGAGAAGGAAAAGAGGGACTCTTAATCTTCATAATTCTTGAAGAGAGTGTCAGCAACCACATTTTATTTTCCCTTCTTGTAAATGATCTCATAATCATATCCAAATATCCTGGTCACCCATTTTTTTTGCTTTGGGGAGAACATTTGTCGTTCCATAAAATACTTGAGGCTCTGGTGATCAAATTTAATCTGGAATTGTTTCCCCAATATTTAAGGATGTCGGAGATCCACAACATCCATAATAGCCACCATTTTTTTTTTCATAGATTGATTTGCCCAAATGTATATCTGAAATTTGTTTGTTAGTGAAGGACAAAAGCCTACCATATTGAATGAGGACTACCCCAATTCCTTTTCCTAAAGAATCACATTCCAGGACAAAAATATTGGTGAATTCTGGAAGTGTCAAGAAATGTGTCATGCACATAGCCTCTTTCAAGGCATGGAAGGATTGATCAGCGACTAGATTCCAAGTGAAGGCCTTGTTTTTAAGGAGAGTAGTGTGAGGTGTTGCAATTTTTCCATAATCCTTAAAACATTTGCAATAATATCCCATTATACCCAGAAAACCATGCAAGATCTTAAGAGTGTTAGGGTGAGGCCAATTCTACATAGCTTCAATTTTATCAGGATCCACCCTGACACCATCCTTTCCAACAATGTGACCCAAGTACTCCACTTCTGAGGCTTCAAAGGCACATTTATATTGTTTGAGGAAAAGTTGGTGTTGAGAGAGTAGATGGAGAACTTGGTCCACATGAGAGAGATCGGTTGTCCAAGTTTTACTATAGATGAGAATATCATCAAAGAAAACTAAGACAAAATGATAGAGAAAGGGATAGAAGACATGATTCATGCAACTTTGGAAAGTGGAGGGGGAATTATACAAACCAAATGGCATGAACAAGAACTCATAGTGACCCACATGAATTCTAAAGGTATTCTTGGGAATGTATTATTATTTCACATGTATCTAGTGGTAGCCAAAACAGAGATCAATTTTAGTATTTAGTACTGAGAACTACTCAATTCATTCAAGAAATCATCAATGACAGGAATGAGAAATTTGTCTTTGATGGTGATTTTATTGAGGGCATGAAAGTATGGACACATGAGTTGAGTGCCTTATTTATTGAGTACCATGACCACAGGAGAAGAATAGGGGTTGGTACTAGGATGGATAACACCCACATAGAGAAATTCTTGAATGATTTTCTCAATTTCATTCTTTTGATAAAAGGGATGATGATAAGGGAGAACATCAGGAGGAAGACTTCCTGGGACAATAGGAATGGAATGATCATGAACACCACATTAAGGGACAATTCCTTGGAGTGTGGAAAAAATAGATTGGTGTTTAGATATGATCTATTGGAGGTTAGAATGCACAAAGGGTGTCTCAACTGCTTGAATAGAATGGAGTTGGAAAATGATGCTCGAATAACCTTTTTTGAGTAATGATGCAAGAGCATCTCCCACATCAAGTGAGTCAGCGCAAATGCAAGTGGACAGCTGGACAAGCGCCAACACAAAATTTTGAATTGCCTTGGAAGTTGTTGCGCAAACATAAATGTAACAATTTAATGAAGCGCACTTGTATAATGTAAATGGATATTGAGAGGATTTCTCTCGTCCTTAGTAGGTAGGAGGCATTTATAATAGTTAATGCAGGTAGATAGGATTTAATTATAGATTAGACAGTTTGAGAGCGCAAGAGGGAAACGGGATATAGACATTCTCATTGTGCATTGTAACATTATTCTGAAGAAGGAAGAGCAAGAGCATGCAGAGAGTTGTGTAAGAACACCCATGTACAGAATATTTGGATTAATAGAAAGCTTTGATTCAAATTCATGGTTTGTGTTATTCTCTATGTATTGATGATATGCTCATGAATGTTCGCTTCATGTTATACATTTTCTTTATATGTTGTGTATATGATTCTCATGTGTGAGTTTGGAGTCTAAAGGGAAGAAGGGATGAGTTTCAATTGTTTCTCTATCTGAGCTAGAGTTCCTGCAAGGAGTGTAGTTGAAGTGTCCGCAAGGAGTGCATTGATGAAGGGATCAGATAGAGATAGCTTTTGTTCTCATCTCTATAGGAGTGCAGTTGAACACAGGAGTTGTGCAAGGAGTGCGCAGGCGGAGTGAAGTTCAGGATTGTGAACCTGAGCAAGAGATGAAGGACTACTGCTGCAGGTGTGCACAGAGTCGAAAGGATTCAACACTTGGAGGTTGTTGAATGTCTGTCGCAAGGAGTGCGTGCAAGGTTTGTTGAAGGATTCAGAGTTGTAAGAATCTCAGGAAGGTAAAGAATTCAAATTTGTTGAAGGACAGTGAAGAGAAGTTGTGTCTTGAAGATCTAAACAAGTGTCATAAGTTTATGCTATAGGCGGCAAGTTCCGCGGAGGAACACTTAATCGCTTCGCAGATTTCATCAGGAGGAATGGGCGGACGAAGTTCTCCGAGGAGAATCCATGAATCTCCATGAGTCGTTGGACCTCGCAGAGGTGCAAGGGAGATATGGCAGAGTATTTCACAGGGTTCAAAGCTCAAGAGGGATAGAACCGTAGATCCGAGCCACAAAGGCCGTTGGATTTACACGTGGACTCGCATATCGGGGTTTCATGGGTTGAAACTCTAAAATATTGCAACGGGAATCATGAAATCATGAAACACGATAACCCGATAGCCAAAGGGTTGTGTGGGGCCACAGGGGAATCCAAGAGAGGACAGGTGGCACGAGTTATCAGGGTTTCACAGCGATAAGTCTCGATACAATCGCATTAGGATTTATGATATTGCGAACTCCGAAATGATGATGGAGTGAAGTCATTGAATAGTCAACTCGCACGTGTGTTGGGGTTTCGGCATATTGAAAGTCGGGAGTCGGCAAAGTGATTTGTTTGATATCACGAGTGGTGAAATCGCGATAAGAAAAATTCTAGAATAGAAGGGAAGGTCAGCGTTGACTGTCATCGGGTCTCAGGGACTCAAGGGTACAATGCTCGAGCACTGATCTTGAAAAATCACAAATTCCGATCCTCCGAGTGCAGAGAGAGAGAGAAAGAGAGAGAGAGAGAGAGAGAGAGAGAGAATCGCGTAAAAAGTTCTGTGGGTGCAGATTTCTTGACAGGGAAATAAAAGAGCGTTACAGTTCTTCAGGCTGAGGGAGAAGAAAGATCCTAAGCCGACGTAGGCCTTCCGACCTACGAGTTGTGAGGAGGGGCATTTGGCATCAAAGTGGTATCAGAGAACAGAAAGACTCTTTGCTTTCTGTAGCAGAGAAGGGAGAGACTTCACCATGCTGCCAAGGAGAGATAGACAATCACTCGATCCAGAGGATAGGGAAATGTTGAGAAGAAGAGGCAGGCAGATGACTGATCCAGTCATGGAGAGAGAGATGTGTGATCTATGAACTAGACTCGAAGACATGGAGACAACGCAAAGATGCACAGCCAGTGCAGGGGATCTAAGAAATTTCGAGAGCAAAATAGAGGTTGAACATGAAGAAGAAGTTGCAGCCGAAGATGCATCAAACAAGCATTTGATCAAAGCTATTGCAAGGATGGGTGCAAGAGAAAATATGGACATTCTAGTTTATGAGGGAAACTTGGATGCAGAAGAGCTTCTAGACTGGATTAGAGCTCTAGACACATACTTTGACTATGAAGATGTTGAAGAAGACAAGAAAGTCAAGCATGTTGTCACGAGATTGAAAGGACATGCGGCATTGTGGTGGGATGAACTACAAGCTGACAGATGTTGCAAGGGAAAGAAGAAGATTAAGAGTTGGGATCGAATGATCGTGAAGATGAAGGAGAAATTCATCCCCAGGGATTCTCAAATTTCTCTGTTCAGGAGGATGCAGAACCTGAGATAGAATTTGATGACAGTGAAAGAATACACTGAGGAATTCTATAAACTGAACATCAGAGTAGGTCATCGGGAGAGCGATGATGAGAAAGTTGCCAGATATATGAATGGCCTGAGATATGATATCCAGGATGAGATGAGCATGGTAACCATCCGAACGGTGGAAGATTCTTATCAAATGGCTCTAAAAGATGAAGAGAAGCTGAGCTGAAAATAGAGTCAGAGGGGCAGAGGCAGAAGTCAGCCAAGAGGCAAATTAGTTGCCCAGGATAGAAACCTGAAGCCCAAGGAAGACTGGAAGAAACCTCAGACTCGTATAGAGAGAGGTGGAATTTCACAGTGAGGGCCATATGTTAAACAGAGAGGGAAACATAATGAGCAGAGAGGAGATTATGCTGACAAAAATACTTTTCCTCGTACTAGAGGTAGAGGAAGAGGAAGAGGTGGAGTAATTACATGCTTCACATGCAGAAAGAATGGGCACAAGTCTTATGAGTGTCCCGAGAAAAAGGACATTGGAGAAGCTCACATCGTCGAAGAACAGAGACGAGATGTTGAGGCGGAAGATGCTAAAGGAGAAAGATCGTTGATGATGCGAAAAGTCCTTTCGACACCTGAGAAAGAGGTGGAGAATTCAGTCCAAAGGACCAGACTTTTCAGGACTGCTTGCAAGACCAAGGACAGGGTATGCAAGGTCATTGTAGACAATGGTAGCATAGATAATCTTGTTTCTACAGAGATGGTAGAGAAGCTGAAGCTGGAGACAATTGATCATCCAATCCCATACAGAGTTTCATGGCTACAGAAAGGACATCAGGTAACTGTCACTAAACAAAGTTTAGTTGAATTCAAGATAGGAGGATATAATGATAATATCTTGTGTGATGTCATTCCTATGGATGTTTGTCATCTATTTCTGGGTAGACCATGGAAATATGAAAGGAATGTGATTCATGATGGGAGAATGAACACATACACCCTGGAGAAGAATGGTAGGACACACATGTTGCTTCCAATTAAGGATAAGGAGGTGAAGCCTAATGTAAGCAACATTATACTTCTCATGAGTGGGAAGGAACTTCTTACAGAGGTTAAGAAGAAGGATGATCCACAGTTTATTGTGGTCAGAAAACCTAGGATTGTTCTGACTAGCACAAGGGTAGATGATTTACCAGATGAGATTCAGGAACTGCTGGAAGAGTTCATTGATATCATAGTGGACAAATTACCTCGTTCGTTGCCACTGATTAGAAGTGTGAGTCACCATATTGATCTCATACCAGGAGCCAGTTTTCCAAGCAAAGCCATGTACAGATTGATGCTGCAGGAGAATGAAGAAGTTAATAGGCAAGTCCAGGATTTGTTGGACAAAGGATTAGTTAGGGAAAGCTTGAGTCCATGTGATATTCCAACAATACTCAGTCCGAATAAATATGGGGGATGGAGGATGTATACTGAATCGAGGGCGATAAATAATATAACCATCAGGTACAAATTTCCATTTCCGAGGATGGATGATCTGATGGATTGCTTGAGTGGAGAAAATTATTTTTCAAAGATTGATTTGAAAAGAGGTTATCATCAAATCCACATGAGAGAAGGTGATGAATGGAAGACATCATTCAAGACAAACGAAGGGTTGTATGAATGGCTTGTTATGCCGTTTGTCTTGACGAATGTGCCAAGTACCTTCATGAGGTTGATGAATGAAGTCCTGACGGAGTTCATCGGGAAATTTTTCATTATGTACTTAGATGACATATTGGTTTACAGTAGAACAGTGGCAGAGCATCTGAAGCATTTGGCTACAGTGATGAGGAAGTTACAGCAGAAGAATTTGTTGATAAATATGAAGAAGTCCTCATTCATGAAGACAGAACTCATTTACTTTGGATTTTTTATTTTGGCAAATGAGTTGAGGATGGATCCAGATAAAGTGGAAGTGATCAAGAATTGGCCATCACTGAAGAATATTTTTGAGGTGAGAAGTTTCCATGGACTGGCTAGTTTCTACTGAAAATTCATCAGGAATTTTAGTGGAATTAGTGCAGCGA
Organism: Picea glauca; assembly: GCA_000966675.3. Classification (NCBI taxonomy): domain Eukaryota; kingdom Viridiplantae; phylum Streptophyta; class Pinopsida; order Pinales; family Pinaceae; genus Picea; species Picea glauca. Next base: position 44,495 of record JZKD02S1647349.1, on the reverse strand, counting down.
TGATGGATACAGTGAAGAAAAGACACAAGTCTTTTCAATAGACTGAAGAGGCTAAGAAAATTTTCGATCTATTGAAGAGGAAGATCACGAAACAACGAGTTTTGGTGTTGCTGGATTTCCAGAAAACATTTCAGGTGAAATGCGATGCAAGTGGATTTGCAATCGGGGCAGTCTTGAGTCAGGAAGACAGGCCAATAGCATACTTCAGTGAGAATATGAATGAGGCGAAAATGAAGTACTCCACTTATGATAAGGAGTTTTATGCTATCATACAGGCATTGAAGAAATGGATGCATTACTTGATCCCGAAAGAATTTGTATTGTACAGTGACAATCATGCATTGCAGTTTGTGACTCAATGGGAGAAGTTGAATAAGAAGCATGTCAAATGGGTTGAGTATATGCAGAATTTTACTTCTGTGATTAAACATATTTCTGGTACTGCTAACAAAGTTGTTGTGCTTTGAGCAGGAAGTGTTTTCTATTGCAGGAGTTCAGAGTCAAAACGTTGGGTTTTGATGATCTCAGGGACATGTACGCTGATGATCAGGATTTTAAGGAGGCATATGAAGTGGATGAGAAACCAATTCTCAGAGACAGAAACCTGTGGATAGAATACATGATCCAAGAAGGACTGTTGTTCAAGGGAAATCAGCTGTGTATTCCGAAATGCTCCATGAGGGAGAACTTGTTGAAGGAAAAACACAGTGGAGGATTGGCAGGGAACTTTGGTCATGACAAGACATTCGCAAAATTGAACAAGTCATATTTTTTGCTAGGAATGTGAGAAAATGTCAAGAGATTCGTGGAGAGATGCAGAATTTTCCAGCATTTGAAGGGGAGGAAGAAGAATGCAGGATTCTATCAACCATTACCCATACCAAAGAGGTCGTGGGATGCAATTAGCATGGATTTTGTATTGGGGTTGCCAAGAACACAAAGAGGTTGTGATTCAATATTTTTGGTGGTGGATAGATTTTCCAAGATGGCACACTTCATTCCATGTCAGAAGACTAGTGACGCAACTCACATTGCGAACCTGTTTTTCAAAGAGGTCATTCTACTTCATGGGTTGCCAAGAAGTATAGTTTCAAATCGAGATACCAAATTCATAGGGAATTTTTGGAGGACCTTATGGAAGAAGCTGGGAACTAACTTGGCATTTAGTTCGGCTTATCATCCTCAGATAGATGGACAAAAAGAGGTGGTCAATAGAAGTCTGGGAGACTTGCTGAGAAGCCTGGTGACAGAACACCACAGCTAGTGGGACAATATATTACCACAAGCAGAGTTTGCATATAACGACTCAATGAATAGAAGCACAGGGAAAAGTCCATTTTAGATTGTATATGGCATGCAGCCGAGAGGAATTTCTGAACTGAGGGATTCAGAATAGACTGCGACTAGGAGCGCTAGTGCAGAAGAATTCGCAGAGGTGATGAAATAACTTCACAGCCAGGTGAAGGAGTGACTACAGAATTCAAGCCAGGAGTATAAGCGCAGAGCAGATCAGCACAAGAGACAACTTCAGTTTGAGGTTGGTGATCTAGTTCTGGAACATTTGAGGAAAGAAAGGTTCCCGAGAGGAACATACAATAAGTTGAAGATGAAGAAAATCGGTCCATGTAGGGTCTTGAGGAAAATTGGGGCGAATTCTTATGAGATTGAATTAACCGATGGGATCGGAATTTCTATGATATTCAATATCTCGGATTTGTACCCATATAGAGCTGAAGAAGCAAGTACTAAAGATGAGAAGCTAGTGATCCAGTGGATGAAGTAGATGCCAGTTGTAGAGAAGCTGCAGATGGAGAACATACTGGATAAGAGAGTGAGAAAGAGGGCCAGGCGAAATCAATACTTTGAGTATTTGGTCAAGTGGAAGAACCATCCAGTTGAAGATGCCAGCTAGGAGACTGAAGCAAAGATTCAAAAGTATGGACATATTGTGCTGGAGCTCATGGACAGGAGCCCATGAAAGTTTTCAAGAGAGGGAGTATGATGCAAGAGCATCTCCCACATCAAGCGAGCCAACGCGAATGCAAGTGGACAGCTGGACAAGCGCCAGCACAAAATTTTGAATTTCCTTGGAAGTTGTTGCATGAACATAAATGTAACAATTTAATGAAGCACACTTGTATAATGTAAATGGATCTTGAGTAGATTTATCTCGTCCTTAGCAGGTAGGAGGCATTTAAAATAGTTAATGCAGGTAGATATGATTTAATTATAGATTAGACAGTTTGAGAGCGCAAGAGGGAAATGGAATATAAACACCCTCATTGTGCATTGTAACATTATTCTGAAGAAGGAAGAGCAAGAGCATGAAGAGAGCTGTGTAAGAACACCCATGTACAGAATATTTGGATTAATAAAAAAGCTTTGATTCAAATTCATGGTTTGTGTTATTCTCTGTGTATTGATGATATGCTCATGAATGTTTGCTTCCTGTTATACATTTTCTTTATATGTTGTGTATATGATTATCATGTGTGAGTTTGATTTCTGAAGGGAAGAAGGAATGAGTTTCAATTGTTTCTCTATCTGAGCTAGAGTTCTTGCAAGGAGTGCAGTTGAAGTGTCCGCAAGGAGTGCGTTGACGAAGGGATCAGATAGAGATAGCTTTTGTTCTCATCTCCGTAGGAGTGCAGATGAACACAGGAGCCGTGCAAGGAGTGCGTAGGCAGAGTGAAGTTTAGGATTGCGAACCTGAGCAAGAGCTGAAGGACTACTGCTGCAGGTGTGCGCAGAGTCGAAAGGATTCAACACTTGGAGGTTGTTGAATGTTTGTCACAAGGAGTGCGTGCAAGGTTTGTTGATGGATTCGGAGTTGTAAGAAGCTCGGGAAGGTAAAGTCTTCAAATTTGTTGAAGGACAGTGCAGAGAAGCTATGTATTGAAGAGCTAAACAAGTGTCATAAGTTTATGTTCTAGGCGACAAGTTCTGTGGAGGAACACTTAATCACTTCGCAGATTTCATCAAGAGGAACGGGTGGACGGAGTTCTCCAAGGAGAATCTGCGAATCTCTGTGAGCTGTTGGACCTTGCAGAGGTGCAAGGGAGATACGACAGAGTATTTCACAGGGTTCAAACCTTAGGAGGGATAGAATAGTAGATTCGAGCCACAAGGGCCGTCGAATTTACACGTGGACTCGCATATCATGGTTTTGTGGGTTGAAACTTTGAAATATTGCAACGAGAATCACGAAATCATGAAACGCAATAACCCGATAGCCAAAGGGTTGTGTGGGGCCATAGGGGAATCCACGAGAGGACAAGTGGCACGAGTTATCGAGGTTTCACAGCGAGAAGTCCGAATACAATCGCATTAGGATTCACGATATTGCGAACTCCGAAATGATGATGGAGTGAAGTAGTTGAATAGTCAACTCGCACGTGTGTCGGGGTTTCGGCATATCGGAAGTAGAGAGTCGGCAAAGTGAGTTGTTTTATATCACAAGTGGTGAAATCGCCATAAGAAAAATTCTTAAATAGAAGGGAAGGTCAGCGTTGACTGTCGTCGGGTCTCGGGGACTCAAGGGTACAGTTCTCAACCACTGACCTCGCGAAATCATGAAGTCCGATCCTCCGAGTGCACAGAGAGAGAGAGAGAGAGAGGATTGCGTAAAAATTTCTTTGGGTGTAGATTTCTCGACAGGGAAATAGAAGAGCGTTACAGTTCTTCAAGCTGAGGGAGAAGAAAGATCCTGAGCCAACGTAGGCCTTCTGACCTGCGGGTTGTGAGGAGGGGCATTTGGCATCAAGTAGCTTTTCCATTCGATGGGAATTGTTGATCTCAGGGAATCCTACTGTGATTCCTTGGAATTGATATTGATGTCTCTCCCATTGTAGTTGCAGGGTTAATTCTTTAAAATCTAGGAGAATGGGGCCTAGAGTGTGTAACAATTCAACACCGAGCACAATGTCACAACCACCCATGTCGATAGAAAACATATGAGATTTCAAGTGGTACTAACCAATTTGTAGGAACACATTTTCACAATTCCCACCACATTTTATGGAACCTCCATTGGCTATCATGATTTAAAAATTGTTGACAACACAGATATAGAAATGGATTTCCTGGGAAATGTGGCGGTGAATAAAATTATGGGTGCTTCCACTATCAACAAGGATGATAATTTTTCTATGCTTAATGTATCCAATTATCTTGAGGATTTGGGGAGAAAAGAATTTAGTGATGGCACGTAGTGAAATCAATGGTTCAACTTCTGGTGGGTTAGCAGGGGGAGTAGTAGCATCTAGACAGGGTATCTCTTCCACGGGGGGAACTTCAACCTCCTTTTCAGCAACATCCTCTGAAATGGCCATAAAAATATTTTGTTCCTTACACTTGTTCTCAGGAAAATATTTGTCATCACAATTATAGAAAAAACCCTTGAGTTGGTGTTCATCCATTTATGCCATAGTTAATTTCTGGACCTTGAGAGGGGTGGTAGGAGGGATAGGATTGGTGGGTTGAGGGAAAGGAAGAAAAGAGGGATTTATTTTGTAGGACAAAAAAACATGTTGTGCTTCTTTGGAACATTTAGTAGCTTCCAACCAAGTCTACGGGCGATCCATGAAGACCTAGGCTTGTATTTCATCCTTTATGACACTAACAAAGCATTCCCAGAAGAAGGCATCTATTATTCCCTCCGTTATGAAGTCAAAGTGATCAAAGGTGGTTATAAATCCTTTCATTGTTCCCAACTATTTCAACTTGGTCAAACAACCTAAATAGTGGGTGTTGGTGTCAAAGCTTTCATAAAGCTCTGCAACAAATTGGGTCCAAGAAACATACCCCCAGCGTGCATTTTTATGACATTTCCACCATTTATGGAATTTAGGATCCAGATAGACAACAACATAATGAAGTTTTTCCAACTTATCAATAATGACATGCAAATAAAAATAATGCTCCAGTTGAGTGACCCAACCCATGGGATCTGAGCCATCAAATTTATTGACCTCAACTCTGGGAAGACAAGGGCCATGATGAAAGGAGTTGGATTTAAATACCACGGAATGGGAGAATTCAGCACCATCTAAGTGGGACGATTGGTCCAAGGAGGAAATTCCATGGGAGCGGTCAAAAAATTTGTTGACAACTGATTTGAGGGTGTCAAATTCTCCCATGAATTTGGTATCCATGGGGTAAAATTGGTGTTGGACTTGGTCCTAGAATTGTGAAAATATGGAATTGATGGAAGCAATTTCAAAAGTCACAAGTCGGATGTTCTCCTTATTCTGGGTGATGGTATCTTGCAATTCTTGGTTACGAGTTTTGTTCATTTGGATAGGAGGGGTGCCTGTAAGGGGAAATGGGTCCACTAGAAAAAGGCAGATGGGTGAGATATATGACTAGAATAAGAGTGAGAAAAGAAATCCAATGGGAGAGATGTCAAATAAGGGCTCTAGGAAGGGGGTGGGGTGGATGGGACCACATAAAAATAAAGTCTTAGAAATGATAGGTACCATGACGATGAGGGATAAAAGGGGAATGCAATGAGATAGGTTGCAAATAAAGGTTCTAGAAAGGGGGTCGGGTCCATTGGAAAAAAATATTAAAATTGATAAGTACCATGATGATCGGGGAGAGGAGAGGAATCCAATGGGATAGGTTCTGAATAAGGGTGTCGATGGGACCATTTTTTTGTTGCGGATTTATATTCTAACCTAAATAATATTTCAGTGTCGAAATTTCCAAATTCTTAATAGAAAAAATGTGTATTAATTTCGCAACCAGAATGCAGGAGGCAAGATTGTGCAGCCAAAATATCCTTTATGTTCCTTGTCTAGTATGTTCCCCCACAGGTTAGGTTTTGTAGAGTGCTTATCGACAAGGGTTTTCCCTATGTTATAGCTCTTTGATATGTGTGCAGGGTTGAACAATAGTACTCGTCCCAATATCTCAAGGCACCAAATAAGGAGGCTCAATATTACCCTTAGTTATACTACCCAATTACCTAGGTACAAGAGAGTATATTCCCGAGTGTTGTTCCCAGTGGCACTAGAGAATTCAGGAAGTCAATTGATTGATCTAGGGATGGTTTTAAGAGACCTAGGGGACTCCTGATATACATTTAAATAAGTGGGAGTGATGGTCGTGTAAATAAGGGGACTCCTGATATACATATTATTTCGAGGGGTACCAACAGGGGTTACAGAGGTTTTCAACAAGGGAGAAACTTTTGGCTTTTAGGAAACCCTATGAAATCGTTTGTATTGTATGCATGTAGTCTTTCCCACTACATTTTTACCAGTTGAATGACAAATCTTTGTGCTTTAAATACACCGAAAGTACACATCTCTACCCTAGAGAAAAGTTTACCCACAATTCCTTCCAAGGAAAGTGATTTGATACCACTTGGAAGGTACTAGATGTAATATAATATGTAGAAATAGGAATATTCATCACATATCAATGGAACAACAAAATATTGAGAAGAGAAATACCAAAAATAATACCTTTGTTCAAAGAAAGTAGTGTTCACTTAACTCTTCGAGGGGGCAGCCTCTAGCAGAGTAGAACCCTATTATAATAATTCTTAATACATGTAGATTTTTAATTACAAAAATCAGCAAGATAATATTTTGTTAAACACTTAGCAACCTAGAGATAACTTTCCTCATAAATTTCAAAAATGCATAAAACTCACATTCAGAAATTTCCATAAGCAGAAATACACATTGCTAAGCAAAAATATGCAGCGGAAATACATAGTGGACAGCAACCCATAACACGCAGAAATTTAGGCAAATTCTAGGGAAAACCCCAATGTGGGGAAACCCAACGAGAGAGAGAGAGGGAGAGAGATTTATTATTCATCTTTAGGAAAGTACATATCAACAGCAAAACAACATTTCCAGCCAAGGAAAATACCTCATAGCACCAAATCTGTTCCACAAAAATCTGCCTCATTTTCCATACCAAAACGTATTGTTGTCTTGCCTCTTTTGTACCTTGTTTTCCATGTCCACAATCTGTTGTATGGACTATTCCGTACGGCCCAAAAATAACCACTGAAAATATGAAAATTGCCTCGAAAACTGTGCCAAAAATCACCTCGATTTCCATGCCAAATCTGTATGGACTATATGGATCTGTACAGTACAGCCTCCCACAGCAGAAAAAAAAAATCAACCAAAAATCACAGAAAAAAAACTTCTCGGGAATCATGCCCACTTTCCTCGAAAAATGTGCCCTCTTTGTTGCTCACTTTCCTCTCTCAAGCTTGCTCAGAAAATCTCTCTAACTCTCCTCCCAATGTCCTCTCTCGACATTCGACATGTCTTGCACACTACCTAATGCATTCTTTTATAATCTGAAAATGACATTTTCCTCCCAAAAGTATCTTTTCACCTTCCCCAACCCTAGATCCAAAGGCCAAGATTAGATCTTTCCTTTTCCAGGATCAAGGTTCATGATTCATTCCCTCCAAAATGTCTCATTTAAAATTAAAGTGAATTTCACTTTATTACATAAGTGCTTTATGAAAATAAAGTCACTTTAAAAATAGAAGGTACACTTTATTAAAAAGTCACTTTAATAAAAGAACCACTTAAAACAACTTTATAAAAACTATTACAATGTTAAGTGCCTGGTAGTGTAAGTATTACAGTAACATCTGCATACAAGACAAAACATGCAGAGTACCTCTCGAGCTAAAAATATAACACTCCCTCTTAGCGAGGGATGTACTCGTTGCCATCTCCATCATCTGGTCCCATCACACTGTGCTCAGTAGGAGCTCCCTCTGAACCTGGAGCCATCTGCAACACCTGCACAGAACTTGAACTAGAAGATCTTCTCCTGGCAACCTCCTAGAACCCTGAGCTCACTTTATCTTGAGCATTGGTTTGATCAACCTGGCTGAGCCTTCTGCCAGTGCTTAGAAGAGACTCATTCTCTTCTCTCAGAATGCAAGACTGATACCTCGGTGCCACCGCAGTCTCAGGAGCCTCTTCACTCTCCTCATCAAACGCTGAATCATACATCATAGGTTGTCCTCTCAACATATACAACCTATTCACCCTGTTACCATTTAGCTGCATCTCTACCAGGTCCACTCCCTCTCTGTAGATAAAGACATGTTCCCTCTTGAACAATATGCAATATCCTACATCCTACAAGGCTGAGACTGAGAGCAAGTTAACACTCAACCCTGGAACAAAAAAAACTCCATCAATCTCCAAGAGTCCCCCAAACTCGAGTTGGAATCTAACATTCCCAACTCCACGTACAACTCTCACCATACCACCTTCATTTACCACCTGTCGGCTAGGACCAATCCCTGTGAAGTCTAGGAATACTCTCCATATTCTTGTCATGTGGTTAGAGTCTCCACTATCCATAATCCATCTAACATCACCTCTGAATCCTCCGTTGTCGACACTGGAAACTAGGGTAACCAAAGAAAATTCCCTATCGAACTTTGAAGCAAAGTCCTCTATGGCTGCTAACCAAAGAAAATTCCCTATCGAACTTTGAAGCAAAGTCCTCTATGGCTGCTATAGCAGCTGTCTCAGGCTCCTCTGACTCCTTCTTCTTCTTCTTCCTCTCAAGACATTGAGTGGCAAGGTGCCCCAACTTGTTACAACAATAACATCTGACTTTACTCAAGTCCCTTCCGGAACTTCCTTTCTTCTTTCTCTTTGCCACAAGAGCAACATTCTCATCAGCTTTGTTTGTCTTCTAATCCTTGCTCTGAGATCTTTCTCGGATCTCCTCCTGAGTGAAATCATCCCACAGTCTACTCCAATATAGTAGATTCTCACGACCCACCACACACTTCACGAAGACTTCCCAATCTTTGGTGAAGCCATTTAAGGCTATCCTCACCAACTTAGAATCCAAAGTGACCTCTCTAATAGCTGCCAGCTCATCTTTAACTTGAGCCACCTGGGTAAGATAAGAAGAGACACTCTCCTCCTTACCCATCTTGGTATCATGCAACTTAGCCTTCAAGGCCATCTTTCGGTTCTTGTTCTTCACCTCGAACAAGTTCTTAAGTGCATCGCACATTTCCTTGGCAGTCTTTTTCTCAGCCAAGTGTGGGATAAGGTGATCCTTCACCCCATCCAAAATAATCCTCTGAGCTTTGACCTCATCCAAGTCCAAAGTAATAGGATCTGTTGTGGAAGATGCTACAACAGAGCTGACATACCTATAGATCTTGTTCTCCTTGAGAACGGCTGACAAACGAACCTTCCACTGTAAGTAGTTGGAAATTCCATCCAACCAATCCTCATATCTAATGCTTGCATCCATATTCCCTGTCACAACTCAAGGAAAACAATCACACCCTTTTGCCCAAATATCAGACTACCCACTATCAGAGACAAAGCTCTAATACCATGTAGATTTTTAATGAAAAAAAATCAGCAAGCTAATATTATGTCAAACACTTAGCAACCTAGAGATAACTATCTTCATAAATTTCAGAAATGTATAAAACCCACATTCAGAAATTTCCATAAGCAGAAATACACATTGCTGAGCAAAAATATGCAGCGGAAATACACAGTGGAAAACAGCCCATAACACACAAAAATTTAGGCAAATGCCAAGGAAAACCCCAATGTGGGGAAACCCAATGAGAGAGAAAGAGAGAGATTTATTATTCAGCTTCAGGAAAGTACATATCAGCAGCAAAACAACATTTCCAGCCAAGGAAAATACCTCACAGCACCAAATCTGTCCCATAGAAATCTGTCTCATTTTTTGTGCCAAAATGTATCATTGTCTTGCCTCTTTTGTACCTTGTTTTCCATGCCCACAATCTATTGTACAAACTGTTCCGTACAGCCCAAAAATAGCCACCGAAAATCTAAAAATTGCCTTGAAAATCATGCCAAAAATCACCTCGATTTTCGTGCCAAATCCATACGACTGTGCAGACTATATGGATCCATATAGTACGACCTCCCACAGTAGAAAAAAAAATTCGACCAAAAATCACAGATTTTTTTTTTATCGGGAATCATGCCCACTTTCCTCAAAAAATGTTCCCTCTTTGCTGCTCAATTTCCTCTCTCAAGCTTGCTCAGAAAATCTCTCTAACTCTCCTCCCAATATCCTCTCTTGACATTCGTCATGTCTTACACACTACCCAATGCATTCTTTTATAATCTGAAAATGACATTTTCCCCCCAAAAGTGTCTTTTCACCTTCCCCAACCCTAGATCCAAAGGCCAAGATTAGATCTTGCCTT
>JZKD02S1647349.1:0-15763 GCA_000966675.3 Picea glauca | reverse complement strand
ATCGTGAGCGACTGTCGCAGTCTGCCCTCACGGCATCGTGGATCCTCTCGAACTAGGTAATCGTTAACCTATAGTTCGAGCCACGGTGGGAGTGCTAGTAGGCTATGGCAGGGCTGTTGTCCACACCTCTCCCTCAACTTCTTTGGAAATCATGTGTGGCCCCTTTACTCCATATGTGAGTCTAGTCGGCAAGCTATCGTCAGCCTGCATCATCAACCATCATGTCAGATCCTGTCATCAACATATCATAAAATCAATAACATATCATCAAACAAAGCAACATCACCGTAAATGAAACAACCCAAATAGCCCACTCCCTGACTCAATCCAGAGTCCAAGGGAGTTACACCGATGCCTCTACATCCTCAAGGTTTGAAATCCTGCACACTCAATTAAACGGAGTCAGCAGCACCTGTCTACATCAAAGTAGTAAAAACATTATGTCATCTAATTTAACGCATCATAATGAAGGAAAAAGTTTTATCATCATAAAAATCCAAATCACTTGCGAGAAAGTGTCCTCAAATAATAAGTTTTGTAAGTGCGCCAGAGTGGGATGTTACATAGAGGCTTCAAATGATCAGAAGTTTGAATAGAGTAAATGTTCAATGGAAATAAAGAGACAATAGGAAGGCTTTATATGGAAACTAGGGTGAAGTTTGGAAGACAAAGAAAAGAAGGATCTTGATTTCAGGATCGAACCTGATCTAAAATTGGGAGATAATATTAAAAGGTAAGAAATAAAGGGAAATAATCCAAAATCAAGTTTAAAATAAGAACTCAAGGCTCATAATAAAACTAAAGTGAAAAGGCTCAAACCCAAACTCAAAGAAAACTCACACTCGAACAAGAGTAACTAGGGTTACCAATTTAGAAATTAAATCAATTTTTGGATTTGGGAAGAACTTCAAAAAATAAGGATAATAAGAGGAATGATTGGAGGATTGGACCCAGTCTAGAAATCAAGGGCCAAAAGGTTTCTAACAAAGAAAATTAACAAACAAAATCATAAGGAATGGAGGAAACCAAAAACCCAATTGAGGAATTCATTTCAAGGAAAGAAAGAAACTAAGTCAAAATCAAGAAAGTGAAAAATCAAGGCCCATTTGACTTAGACATATAAAAATAATTAACAATGTAGTAAGGCAATGAGGAAATGAGTTCAATATATGTCGAAAAGAAGAAATCATGTTTAGACAAATGAGGAGAAGAAGGGGCCTCTATTTTTGCCCAAAACTTGGGGGGGGGTTTAAGGGCTTAGAAACTTCACAATCATTATATAAGAGGAAGTAGGAGAATTAACAAAACATCCTCATCACCATCGTTCTCTTGATCAAGATCATGTGCAACAATAGAAGGTCATAGAATGCATTCTATAAGTAATATATTGTTGTGCATAGAAGGTGGTACAACATTGAGGCTTTCCAATCTCATCAAAGCAACTAAAGAAAATGAAAAACCAAATACAAACAATGACATTGTCAAATATTGAGAGGGAAAAGAAAAAATCTTTAAGTAAACTTCTTCATTTACCACTGTGAAATAGAAAAAGGGAAATTCCATTAAAAAAAACTCATTGAAGTTGAGATTGTGAAAAGCAATTTTCTTATCAAAATAAACCACAACTTCATTGAATCCTATGTCAACCATGTGCATAATCCCATAGAATAGGTTGACATTGACTTAGTGGGAAGAGCACAATTTCAAACATTACCAAACTGTAACGACACCATCGTTACGACTACAAGCAAAGAAGAAGTGCAATTTATTTTTTGTTTTTAGGCAAGAAGGCGACGACGACAACAGTTTAACCACACCACTGACAATGAATGCAAGCACGCAGTCCATGAAACAGGAAACTATGACACCATGCACAGACATAAGGGAAACTGGGAGAAACATGCGTAGATCAACAAGGAGGAAAAACTACCCGCCCGATGCAAACAAGACACTCCTACAAGCTAAGGGACAACATCCCCCTCCCGACATAAAGACTTATTATGAACATGACTATAACCTCAAGGCACGTGAACCAAACACATGAATGCATTCCACCCATGCGCCAAAAGCAACTTACAACACTCGACTACACTCACCCAAAATGCACCAACTCCAGCCAAGTTCTCGTTCATCGCTATCCAATAGGGTACGCCATGATCCCCTCATTAGGAATCATGTCATCCCCAAGTGATAGAAGCATCAATAACCTTGGCACCACACATCCTAATTGGACCAAGGACTCTAGATAAACTCGATGCGCTATGCACCAAACACCGATAAGAAAACAATGCCCAAACCCCAACAACAAGTCGACAAGACACCAGAGGACGACTACCAGGGAAGACACAAGCCAATACATGACTTCATCAACCACCCAACCCTTTTATCAAGTCTAACTGGTCAATAATTACCATATAAATAGCGTTAAATACATATCTAATTTTATCATTACTTACGATCAAAGGGCAATTCTAAATTAATCCCAAATTGTAATCTAACTAGAACTTGACATCATATAACAACATTAACCATATCAATGAAGAAGGCTATAATGAAATACTTATTAAAAAATTACATTACAACATGTTGTCTATCTATACTAACCGTACCAAAATGACAGTTGTCTATTAACATTAAAAATAACTGCTGAGAAATGACTATGCCATTTAAGCGGGCTAATTTCATGCAGTTTTGTGGTTAAAAAAATAATCGTCAATTCAAAATTTTAATGCTATATTGCTATTTTAATGTTAAATGTTATATTAGGCTAATCAATGCACACTTGATGTTAATATTAACTATATCCTACCACATTAAAAAATCATTCCTAATCAAGAAAAGGAGGAACGTTGTCCAGAAATAATAAAGCCAATTACAAATGTTGTCAGGTAAAGTAAACCGCATACAGTAACTTAGTTGATCAAAATTAATATAGTTGTCCAACACATTCTAGGATTTATTACTTGAATCAATTATTTCTTCAATTTTCATTATCATTATTATGTTAGATACTTAAATTAACTAAATCCATCCATATTTTAACGTCTTGTAACCATTGGCATTCATATTCTTTCTAGGGTATCCCATAACTAGGTATTATATAAATTAATCTTTCAAATTATCTCTTAACCACCCAAGTGCTTCATAACGGTGTCGATTGGCTTAAATAAACAACATCTTAAATTCCTATAGCTCAGATCAGTAAATGAAAATCGACGCAATTGCCTGTTGCATTTACAGTATTTGGTTTCATAGTGTGCATAGAGTTATTGTTTTCCACATTCTTTAGATATCAGTTTTAACTTAAATGTAAATTTGGTTTGTTGGTTTCAAACGAAACTCTAAATATGGTCAGGAGGTTTAGGTGGGATTTTTAATAGAAATTATCGGTGGTAATTTTAGGGTTATTCCATGATCAAATTTATTTCAATTTTTATGCATTTAGATGTACAATTATTTCAAACGTAATTACAATATGTAAAACGTAAAATAGAGTCGAGAGAGATATAATAGTGTACAGATGCATTATCACAGAATGAGGAGCGGAGCTCGCTTGGACTAAACTCAAGACGGAATCTGAAACCAAAGAAGATCAAGACTGTGGAAGCCATATTTAATTCGGGGATGGTAAACCCTCTAGGAGATGAAAGAAAAAATTCATAAATAGCTACAAGAGTTCTAACGAGTTCGATACGTCGGTGTCCTCTATTGGTTTCAAAACAAACAAGCAGAGCCAAGCAAAGGCAACACCATCTTCAATCTGCATAGAGGCCTAAATCTAGCGCATAAAGGACTGACCAGTTTATTCGTTGAGTTTTTAACATTCAAATAAATGAATTTGCAGAGTTTGAATCCTTATAAAAATGCCCAAAAGTATAATTCATATTAATCAATATACATTGGTTATCTAAAATGAAAAGTGTGTAGCTTGTTGAGCACCTGGAAATCTAAACAAACTGACCAAAAATAAATAAATAAATGCCTGGGAAAAAATTTCCCCCAAGTCACACGAAGTGCAACTGAATAAGTAGAAATCACCAGGAAAAAAAAATGAGAAACAAAATCGAAGGAAATATCCAACAAGATATAAAAATGAGACATAAAACGAGATAACAAATGAGATATAAAAACACAGAGTTTAAAGAAAACGTCACCATCAATCAAATTTTGCAGGGTTAATTAAACGCATAAAGGTGCAAGACCACACACAACCTGGAGCAATCAACAGGAGTAGACGATTGGCAGGAACATCCTTCGCTCATCATCCATGCACAGAAAAGTAGGGCGTTTAGATACATAGGTCTATTAACACCGAAGTGACGACCATAGATCAAGCTCTTGGCAGACTGCTTAGGCGTGGACTAACGAGCTAGGGGCGAAGGAAAAAATAAACTACAATCAACACAAATCAATAAACCATAGGACAATCAAGACAGGCAAGGATTGAAGGCCATAGGAATCAATCAACATCGAGCCAATGGCTATGGGGGGAATTTCAGTCATCAACTAGAATGCTAAGATAATCATTTTCTTTACCCAATTAAACATACAGAACTAAAATCATAACTCATACTAACAATATACCATGCAGAAATAAAGGAAACGTATTGTATCCCAAGTAGCCCTCTCTGAGTTGTTGTCCCAGGTGCTCCGTGCAGCTCCCACTTGTCGACTGATGAAACTTCACTGGTACCTCCCAGCCAACGCTAGGGGTACTCTTCTTCCCCCTTAGCCACCCAAGCTGCAAAGGGGTCACATACACTAACTAGAGAATCAGCTAGCTCCCAGCTCGCCTCACAAATACGAACTACCACTCCTCACCAAGCTGGGTATCCCAACTCCCACAAGCTAAGTTAGTTAAGTATAAATGTTTTCATCGTAACATTAGGCATAACAGAAGAGATCCATCATCCTTTTCCTCCCTCCATTATATAGAGTTTCGAAGTCCCTTACTTTCCCAAAATCCCATTTAATTTAATGTTTAATAATTTAATTCATAAAAATCCTCCCCGTACATGTGTCACCCATCCCCTTCATTCCTCCATAAATTAATTTCCCCTATTTCTCTCACCCACCTAAAATCCTTCCTATAATCACTCCTAGGTGTCCCCATATTCCCTTACAAGTTTTAATTACTTTCCCCCTTATTAATTTACTAGTTGAGTTTAAATTAGAAAGTTCTTAAATGCTAGATACATTACTAAGTTAGACTTTATTCTTTTTCCTTGGGTTTCCCCTTTATTTTTGTGTTTCCCTCTTTTTCCTAGTTTCCTAATTATTTTAGATTTCCCTCTTTCCCCTTTTTATTTAAAACTCAATTTGGCAGGTGTAGAAAATTAAATTTATCCCTTTTCCCCTTTTAATTAATAATTTTAATTAGTATAAGTGACAAAACAATTATCCCCCCCGCTTTTTTTTAATTTTATCCCCCAAAAGATTTTTATAAATTAAAAGAATTAATCACCCCCTTCTCGACTCAAGAATAATAATGATTATCATTTTATTTATTTATTTTTATTTTTATTTAAACATAGTTTTTTTTTTTCTTTTACCGCAAGTTTCACCTAGACCTAGATTTTAATTTTCAAGGCTGGGCAACATTTCATTACGGAAAATGTTTTAAATTTTTCTTATCACATTATTCATCCTAAGGCCATTTAGGTTTATTCATTTATTAATTAACAACATGACGTGTCCTTCAGGACGTACCACGTGCTCCAAGGGTGCCACTCACCTCTTTCCATTTTCTTGCGCGACATGCCCTTGAGGACGCACCATATGCTCTAAGGGTGCCACTCACCTCTTTACATTTTTCTTGCACGACGTGCCCTTTAGGATGCACCGCGTGCTCCAAGGGTGCCACTCACCTCTTGATTGACTTGGTAGACATCGAAAACCCCTGGATTCAATACTCCGCCAGAAGATCTTGTGGGAGACTAAGGGCCTCTAAGGAATAAGGCCCCTACCTTATTGTGTGCCCCTTAGAATCATCACGAGTGACTGTTGAAGTCTACCTTCATGACATCATGGGTCCTCTCAAACTAGGTAATCATTAATCTACAGTTCAAGCCACAGCAGGATTGCTAATAGGATGTGGCAGGGCTATTGTCCACACCTCTCCCTCAACATCTCTGGTAGTCGTGTATGACCCCTCCACTCCACATGTGATTCTGGTCGACAATATATTGTCATCCTGCATCATCAACAAATCATTTCATAAATATATCCATAATCATATCATCTAATCAGATGCACTAATATCACATATAAAACAATCAAACCCCAATAGTTAACTCCCCGACTCGATCCAAAGTCCAAGAGGTTCCATCAATGCCTCTACATCCTCGAGGTCCAAAATCCTGTAAACTCAATAAAACTGAGTCAATATAAACTATATATGTCAATGCAACATAACATGTCATCAACCCATAATGTCTCATAATCAAAATCAAATGTTTAATAGTATAATAATCTGGATCACTTGTGAGCAAATGTCCTCAAAGGATAAGTTATCTCACTGTGCATAAGAATACACCCCCTCTTGGTCTAAACTTCATCTCAAAGTTTCACAATATAAGTGCTAAAATAATGTGTATCATAGTATCATAAGTCTATCTATCAAACAAAAATGGAAACTGTTGGCGCATATCATATGTGTCCTCCCAAGTCACCGAGTGCAGACTATAGTTGTCCCACTGGACCTTGACCTAATCTATTCTTCAATGTCATAGTTGTTGAATGCGATGATCCAGGATGCAGATCGGCTCATCCATGAGAACCCCCTCATCCGATACCTGCAAGGAAATCATGTCAATAACATGTGTAGGATCACTAATATAATGTCTCAAAATAGATACGCGAAAAACATCGTGCATATGCTTCAAAGAATCGGGCAAGGATAGTCGATAAGCCACGAGCCCCTTTCTCTCCACAATCTTGAAAGTTCCCACAAACCTCGGAGAGAGTTTATCTCCTGTTCCAAACTTGATCGAACTCTTATGCGGTTTTACCTGCAAGAAGACTCGATTGCCAACCTCGTAACTATGTTCAACACGGTGCGCATCAGCATCACTCTTCTGTCGATCCCGTGCTTATTTAATCCTTTGTCTTATTGTTTGAATTTGCTCTTCCATTTTTTTGAATTTGCTTTCCCATGAGGACCCTATCCTCAAGTCGATCCCAACTCAAAGGCATCTGACATGGTTGCACATCAAGAAACTCGAAAGGTGCCATATTAATGGTGCTTTGGTAACTATTGTTATAAGCGAATTCCACCAGTGGCAAGAATTCTTCCCAACGCTTTTGTTGGTCCATCATGTACATGCACAACATGTCCTCCAAGGTCTAGTTCATTCATTCGGTTTTCCTGTCAGTCTCCGGGTGATATGAAGTATTGAAGTTAAGTTGGGTTCCCAAGGCCTCTTGGAACCTTGTCCAAAATCATCTAGTAAACATCGATCCTCGATCGGATATAATCCTCTTAGGCACGCCATGCAACCTCACAATCTCATTGATGAAAACTCTAGCTATGTTAGGTGCCTAATACGTCATACGCACAATAATAAAGTGAGCATTCTTTGTCAGAGTGTCTACTACTACGAAAATCAAATCGTGTCTCCTTGCCATTAGTGGCAACCCAACAATAAAATCCATCGAAATAACCTCCCATTTCAATTCTTGAATAGCATGTGGTTGTTGCAATCTTGTCGGATTTCTATGTTCAGTCCTTACCTGCTGACATTCTAGACATATGGCCACGTAGTTTATTATGTCTGCCTTCATCCCTTTCCAGAAGAATAAGGGTTTAAGGTCTTCCCTCATCTTCGTGACTCCAAGGTGAGCCATGTATACTGCTCTATGAGCCTCGCTTAGGATCAAGCTCCTCAACTCATCATTCGGTGGTACGTAAATCCGATTTTTAAACCTCAATAATCCATCGTCTTCAAATGTAAATCCTTCAAATCTTGGTACCATCATTGTGTTTTTTCCAATAAAAACCTCGACCTCTTTGTACCAGTCATCGTCACGCTGTAAAGTTAGAATCTTTTCACGTAGATCCATCTAAAGAGGCAACACTGAAAAGATGTGTGGTCTCTAATTCAATGCATCTACCATTCAGTTCATTGTTCCTTTTATGTAAGTAATCTCGAAGTCATACTCGCTAAGCAATTCCGACCAACGCCATTGTCGCACATTCAGGTCGCTTTGCATAAATATGTGTTGTAGTCCAAAGTGGTCCACCTTTAGTTGAAATTTTCATCCAACAAGGTAGTGTCTCCAAACCTTCAAGGCATATACAATGGATAACGACTCCAAATCGTGTGTCGCATAGTTTTCCTCATGCCTTCTCCATTTCCTTGAGATGTAAGAGATCACTCGATCGTCTTGCATTAGGACTCCACCTAAGCCTTCCTTGGATGCGTTAGTGCATACCAAGAAGTTTGTGTCCATGTTAGGGACCTTTAGAATCGGTGTCATTGTTAACATCTCCTTGAGCCTCCTAAAATCTTCCACGCATTTCTCGGTCCAAACAAACTTCTTGTTCTTCTTCTACAACTCTGTGATCAGATTTGCTATCTTCAAAAATCCCTCAATGAACTGTCGATAGTATCCTACTAAACCCATGAAGATACGCACTTTTGGGACATTCGTCAGCGCAAGCCATTTCATAATAGCCTCGACCTTTGTTGGATCCATGGCAATACCTTAGTCGAAGATGACATGCCCTAAGTAGTGAATCTTCGATTGATCAAATGAGAATTTGGACAACTTCCCATACAATTTGTGCTCTCATAGACATTGTAGTACCAAGCTCAAGTGCTCGTCATGCTCCTTCATCATCTAAGAGTAAGTCAAAATATCGTCAATGAATATTTGGACGAACTTGTCCAAGTACTCACGGAACACCCCGTTCATCGAACTCATAAATACGCCTGGGGCATTTTTCAGTCCAAACGGTAAAACAATAAAATCATAATGTCCAAACCTTGTCTTAAAGGAAGTCTTAGGGAAATCATCCTCCTTGATCTGTAACTGGTGATACCTTGATCACAAATTGATCTTTGAGAACATCATCGCACCCTTCATCTGATCAAATAGATCATCTATACTCGGCAAAGGATATTGATTCTTGATTGTTTCCTTGTTCAATTGACGCTAGTCAATGTAGAGCCTCCATGACCCATCCTTATTTCAAATGAAAATAATAGGTGCACCCCACAGTGACACACTTTGATGTATCAATCCTAGGTCCAACAATTCCTTCAGTTGCATTCTCAACTCCTGTAACTCCAGGGTCGACATCCGATAAGGTGTTCTTGCTATCGGTTCAGTCCCTGGTTTTAGGTCTATAGTAAACTCCAATTTTCTCTCAGGCGGCATCCCAGTTAACTCCTCCAGAAAGACATCTGCAAACTCTCTCACCATCGGAGGGTGTTCTATACCTTTCGCTACTCCCTTCTTATTTAACACAAGGATCGCATAAATCTTACATCCCTTGCACATGCTCTTCCATAGCTACAAGGAAGAGATAAACCTCAGGGAAACTCATTGGTTCCATCCTACAATCATGCGTCCTTGTCCCTCATCATCGACCAAGCTCAATCATTTCATCTTACAGTTGAGGATCGCCTCATGCAATTCCAACCAGTCCATACTGATCATGATGTCAAAAGATCCTAAGATCGTGACATACAAATTAGCCCTGGTGAAAAAATCTCCCAAGTTAGGGGTACAACCTGTAACCTTTCCTCCAACCCTTTGTTTATCTCTCAAATCCATCTCTATGAAGCTAAACTCATCATGTTCGACTTCCTTTAACTTAATAATTTTTAGCACTGCACCAGAAATGAAACTCTCGGTAGCACCAGAATCTATCAAAATACTAAGGGTCTAGTCAGCGACGGTACCTGATGTCTTGAGCACAGTCGACTGGTGTTCTTCCTGGTGATTATTCACCGCTGCATGAATCCGATGGGCCTTGCCCAAATCTCCCACGGTAGTGGGTCCATCTGATCTAGATGCTCTTGTCCTCTCCACTGGGCATTCGCGTTGGTAGTGTGGCTCCCCACACGTCCAACAACCCTTATTCGGTCTAGACTCTTGGTACCCAAAGCAGAAGATGACGGCCCACCAACCTGGAATCTTGGTCTGTTCTACTGAAAAGGCCTAAACTATTGTTGCTACATTCAATGTTGTTGTTGATGTTGTGGTCCTCTATAAGGTGTTCGCTGTTGAGGTGCCTGTTGTCGAGGTGTAGTGAAAGTGGATCCCCTTTGGAAGCCACGATACCCTGGTGTATGTCTGGCTAGTGTCTGATGTTGTTGCGCACCAAATGAAACTTGCTCTGTTGGTCTCGTTGGAGTCCTACTTTGACCCCCACTGATAAGATCCTCCTCTGCTATGAGGGCCTTCTGGACGACATCATAATCCTAACCTTTGCACGTATGCTTCCATTAAG
The DNA here is from genome assembly GCA_000966675.3 of Picea glauca. NCBI lineage: Eukaryota > Viridiplantae > Streptophyta > Pinopsida > Pinales > Pinaceae > Picea > Picea glauca. The sequence goes on along the minus strand of JZKD02S1647349.1, from coordinate 5,304 downwards.
GCCGAACACGAACCTGTTGACCTTAATTTTCTCATTATTAACATGTGGTGCTTACTGAAGCAGCTCCATAACATGTGTTTTGTACTCGGGCACCATACAACCAACCTGTCGTAAGGCATTGAACTTGTTGAGTTGATGCTCAATGAATTCTTTTGATAGGTACCTCTCTCGGAACCGTTCCTCGAATAGTTCCCATGACACGTCTTCAATGTCCATGTTCAGTTGTGGCAGAAGTGTCTTCCACCATAGAAGAGTGCTTCCCTTCATTTGAACTACTACCATGCAGACCTTCATGTTGGAGGTATAGTCATGAATTGCAAAGAGAACATCACCATATTCTCCAAGCATGCCTCAGAGGTTGTGTCATCCAGGGCACTAAATAAATCAAGAAATTTGACCTTATCAAGTTCACGGTGAATGCTACCAGTACAGACCGAAGCGCGCAGTGGACCCTCAGGGGGTTCTGGTTCCCTGGCCTCATCTCTGTCCAAATGGTTGATCAGTGCCTCGGACATCCGTTGAAAATACCTCATCATTCCAACCACATCACCCACCTCTATCTGCTCCTGACCGACAACTTGTTCATCTCCCTAGGGGTTAGACCCCTCATGCGTGGATGCTACTGGAGGCATTGCGCCTCCTCCCCTAGCACCTTGTCGTTTGCCTCCGCGACATCCTCTAACCATGGTTACCTTTACGAATACAAGTCAACTCAATTAGAAACATTATAATCAAAATCATATCAACGAAAGTCATAGTGATCCCAAGTCGTGGGTTGAACCCTGCTCTGATACCATATGTAATGACCCCATCATTACGACTACAAGAAAAGAAGAAGTGCAATTTTGTTTTTGTTTTTATGCAAGAAGGCGAAGACGACAACAGTTTAACCACACCATTGATGATGAATGCAAGCATGCATTCCTGGTAACAAGAAACTATGACACCATGCACTGGCACAAGGGAAACAGGGTGAAACATGCGTAGATCAACAATGAGGAACAAATACCCACCCGATGCAAACAAGACACTCCTACAAGCTAAGGGACAACATCCCCCTCCTCACACAATGACCCATGAGGAACAAGACAAGAACATAAAGGTGCGTGAACTAAACACATGAAGGCATTCCACCCATGCACCAAAAGCAACTTACAACACTCAACTACACTCACCAAGAATGCACCGACTCTGGCCAAGCTCTCATCCGCCGCTATCCAATAAGACGCGCCATGATCCCTTCATCAAGAATCATGATGTCCCTAGGTGATAGATGCATCAATAACCTTGGCACCAAACATCCTAACTGGACCGAGGGCTCTAGATAAACCTAACATGCTAGGAGCCAAACATCGATAAGAAAACCATGCCCAAACCCCAAAAACAGGTCGACGAGACACCAGAGGATGACTACCAGGGAAGACAGAAGCCAATACATGATTCTTTCAACCACCCAACCCTTTTATCAAGTCTAACTGGTCAATAATTACCATCTAAATAGCGTTAAATACAGATCTAATTTTATCATTACTTACGATCAAAGGGAAATTCTAAATTAATACCAAATTGTAATCTAACTAGCACTTGACATCATATAACAACATTAACCATATCAATGCAGAAGGCTATAATGAAATACTTATTAAAAAATTACATTACAACATGTTGTCTATCTATACTAACCATACCAAAATGACAGTTGTCTATTAACATTAAAACGAACTGTTGAGAAATGACTATGCCATTTAAGTGGGCTAATTTCATGCGGTTTTGTGGTAAAAAAAATAATCGTCAATTCAAAATTTTAATACGATCTTGTTGTTTTAATGTTAAATTTTATATCAAGCTAATCAATGCGCACTTGATTTTAATATTAACTATATCCTACCACATTAATTATCATTGCTAATAAAGAAAAGGAGGAACGCTGTCCAAAAATAATAAAGCCAATTACAAACCCTGTCAGGTAAAGTAAAATGCATACAGTAACTTAGCTGATCAAAATTAATATAGTTGTCCAACACATTCTAGGATTTATCACTTGAATCAATTATTTCTTCAGTTGTCATTATCATTATTGTTTTAGATACTGAAATTCACTAAATGCATCCATCTTCTAACGCCTTGTAACCATTGGCATTCATATTCTTTCTAGGGTATCAAATAGCTAGGTATTATATAAATTAATCTTTCAAATTATCTCTTAACCACCCAAGTGCTTCATAACGATGTTGATTGGCTTAAATCAAAAACATCTTAAATGCCTGTAGCTCAGATCAGTAAATGAAAATCGACATAATTGCATGTTACATTTACAATATTTGGTTTCATAATGTCCATAGAGTTATTGTTTTCCACATTCTTTAGATATCAGTTTTAACTTAAATGTAAATTTGGGTTGTTGGGTTCAAACAAAACTCTAAATATGGTCGGGAGGTTTGGGTGGGATTTTTAATAGAAACTCCCAGTGGTAATTTCAGGGTTATTCTGTGATCAAAGTTATTTCAATTTTTATGCATTTAGATGTACAATTATTTCAAATGTAATTACAATATGTAAAATGTAAAACAGAGTCCAGAGAGTTGTAATAGTGTACATATGCATTATTAGAGAATGAGGAGCAAAGCTCGCTTGAACCAAACTCAAGATGGAATCCAAAACCAGAGCAGATTAAGAATGTGGAAGCCAAATTTAATTCTAGGATGGTAATCACTCTAGGAGATTAAAGAAAAAATTCAGAAATAGCTACAACAGTTCTAACAAGTTTGGGACACCGATGTCGTCTATTGGTTTCAAAACAAACAAGCAGAGCCAAGAAAAGGCAACGCCATCTTTAGTCTGCATAGAGGCCTAAATCTATCACATAGAGGACTGACTAGTTTATTCACTAAGTTTTTAACATTCAAATAAATTAATCTGTGGAGTTTATATCCTTATAAAAACGCCTGAAAGTATATTTTGTATTAATCAATATACATTGGTTGTCTAAAACGAAAATCCTGTATCTTGTCGAGCACATGGAAATCTAAACAAACTAACCAGAAATAAATAAATAAATCATTGGGCAAAATTCACCCCCAAGTCACACGAAGTGCAGTCGAAGAAGAAGCAATCGCCAGGCAAACAAAACAAGAAATAAAAACACTAGAAATGTCCAGCAAGATATAAAAACAAGACATAAAATGACATATAAAAATGTAGAGTTTAAAGAAAACTTCACCATCAATCAAATTTTGTAGGGTTAATTAAACGCATCAAGGCGCAAGATCACACACTACTTGGAGCAATCAACAGGGGTAGATGACTAGCAGGAACATCCTTCACTCATAATCCATGCACAGAAAAGCAGGGAATTTAGATCCATAGGTTTATTAGCACCAAAGTGATGACCGTAGATCAGGCTCCTTGCCGATTTCTCAGGCATGGACTGATGAGCTAGGGGAAAAGGAAAAAATAAACCGCAATAAACACAAATCAATAAACCATAGGACGATCAAGACAGGCAGGGATCAAAGGCCATGGGAATCAATGAACATCGAGCCAATGGCTATGGGGGAAGTGTCAGTCATCAACTAGAATTCTAAGACAATCATTTTATTTACCCAATTAAACATACAGAACTAAAAGAATAAATCATACTAACAATCTACCATGCAGAAATAAAGGAAGCGTACCATATCCCAAGTATCTCGCTCTGAGTTGTTGTCCCATGCGCTCTATGTAGCTCCCGCTTGCCAACCAATGAGACTTCACCGGTACCTCCCAACCAATGCTAGGGGTACTCTTCTTCCCCCTTAGCCCCCTGAGCCATAAAGGGGCCACACACACTAACTAGAGAATCAGCTAGCTCCCATCTTGCCTCGCAAGGCCGAGCTACCACTCCTCACCGAGATGGGTATCCCAACTCCCACAAGCTAAGTCAGTCAAGTATAAATTTATTCATCGTAATGTTATGCATAACAAAAGAGATCCATCATCCTTCTCCTCCCTCCATTATATAGAGTTTCGAAGTCCCTTACTTTCCCAAAATCCCATTTAATTTAATGTTTAATAATTTAATTCAAAAAAATCCTCCCCATACATGTGTCACCCATCCCCTTCATTCCTCCATAAATTAATTTCTCCTATTTCCCTCACCCACCTAAAATCCTTCCTAGAATCGCTCCTAGGTGTCCCCATATTCCCTTACAACTTTTAATGACTTTCCCCCTTATTAATTTACTAGTTGAGTTTAAATTAGAAAGTTCTTAAATGCTAGATACCTTACTAAGTTAGACTTTCTTCTTTTTCCTTGGGTTTCCCCTTTCNGAAAATAATTACAAAATAAGAAAGTGTCAGGTCGGCCCTAATATTAAAAGGAAGTGACATAAATGGTATAAATAAACATCATTATACATTAATTTGATACAAGTCGAATTTAAGAGGAAATAAGAAGGAAAAGAAGGCCGGATTTCAAGGGAGGATGAAGTCTTTTGGTGATGTGTTCTAAGGTATGTTATTTTCAAGTCATCTTACCATTTTTTCTATAAATTTTTTTATAGAACGATTCAGATGGTGAAATCACTATGGTATTGAGAGGACATATCAAGGTACCTCTGGTAAAAAGTTCAACTCTTTATTCGCTATAATTATGGGGATACACTCTATGGAACATAGGGTTTGTGACTAGTCCTGAAATTAGTCAATAAACATGTGTTCCGGGTAAAATAGTCATAACTTTTTTCATATAGAATCCAAATGAAGTGGGACCACTTCCATTGGAAAGAGTACAGATTGTAGTTTCTTGTGTGCAAGTTTCAGAATCGGATGTTAAATATTGAGTGCGGGGCATGCTGTACAAGTTGGGTCTTATGAACAGACCATAATTGAATAAAGTCTACCATTCTTTCTATAACCTATTTTTGGGGAGGATTCAAGGAGTGAAAATTGGAGGAGTTTCATAGAATACATTCAGTAATATTATCTACAGGATCAGAGTACTCCAAGAATTGAATAATTGCAGAAATTGAAGAAGTCTCAGGAAGCATTATCAAGTTCTATGTGATGATTGGTTGATGGTGATGATTTAATGTAAAGTTTTATTATCTCTGATATATTCTTGGGTAGAAGGAAGGGGCAAGGATGGAGAGTTAAACTCTCTCTTGATATTGGAGGATTGTATCTTCCTCTTGGAGGTTTATCCCTCCCTATACATTTGGAAGCTGTAGCTACCTTTGGAAGTCATTACTTCCCTTGAACAATAAACTATTGATTATTTCTCATATATTGTGCATGGTGTATTATGGTGTATTGGTGTAACTCTTA
>JZKD02S1647338.1:117211-137953 GCA_000966675.3 Picea glauca | reverse complement strand
ATCTTGTATATCTATCCCTTGAAAGATAATGTATTCCAAGAAGAACTATACCTATGGAAGAACAACACGATAAGGATTGATATCATTAGATAATACACATGAAAGGATGAAATACACCAAATCAATCATGAAGAGACTCAGAAGAAGCAAAGACAGAAAGAAGTTAGAGAAAGACTTATAATGTTTTTGTAGAAGACAACAAGATGGAAGCGTGGACTCTGTTAGACAGAGAGAGCCAATTATATATTTCAGAAGACAATAAGGATGCAGACAGAAGCATGGACTCTGTTAGACAGAGGGATCCAATTATATGCACTCATACATGAAGCAAGGATTAGGAAGGAGATAATCCTATGATCCATTGAAGATGATGAAGTATATATCCATGGTAGTAGCCATGAAAGACAATACGTGTCTAGTTCAACCTCAGAAGAAGTCTTCTTCGAAGAGAATCCTTAAAGTATCCCTGGTTGTCCATCCACAATCGTGATCCTATGATGAAAGAAAGAAATGAAATCTTTAGGGAATTGAATCTACTCCATGGACCCAAGAGCTAAACATGAGGAAGAACATGAAGATTCCAAGAAAGAAAGAGAAGCCAGAACAACCAGTCATTATATTAAGAATCACAAGATTACCAGCCTGATATGAACTCAACAAATGAAATCAAGCAGAGGAATTGAAAGTTGTGATGAAGAACGGTGTTTGAAATACTTATGAATGAAAGCATTGCGAGATCTAGAACTAGAGGTTCTCCCAGATGAAGGGAGAAGACTATGATGATTACTTGTTCCAGTACACCAGACATATCTCTACATGAATCATTATATCATCTGCAACATCCATGAGTTGGAGTTCTACATCAGATGAATGCAAAGAATGTTCTCCAGAGAAATTGAATAAAGAGCGTATGAAGAGAAACCTCAAGACTTTGAGGCATACCAGAAAGAGACCCTTGCATGCAGATAGAAGAATACAACTTGGTGGAGAACGTCCAGTGCACAACAAAAGTGTGGTAAAGATTTTCTATAACAAAGATATTGTATCAAGATGATTACTCAGTAGATCATATCTCATTATGACTGAAGAAGTGCCACATGGATATGTCCCAGTTTTCCAACAATGATATACTCTATTAATCAGAGCTACATGAAGACTTTAGAGAAAACCAGTGTTCCAGACCAAGGTACATTTGAAATCAAGCATTACATTACCCATAATGAAGTCCAGAAAGGAGAAAGTGGTTCTCCAATACATATCTCCACATATGAGCAGATAAGCAAACATTTTGGTAAAAGATGAAAGAGTTTGCGTACTCAAGCTGGAGCTCGTGAAGACGACTTCCTTATTGAAAAAGGAAGAGATGACTCCCATATTGGGAGGGAGCACTAAAAATATTATTGAAGACATTCATTGAAAAATAGTCCAGCTTGGACAGATTCTTTCCTGTTCAGAAAGCGGATTGAGATTTCTGACGGACAACGATTTCCCATTGTGGTTAACATGGGAAATGGTCCAGATTGCTGATGTATCATAGACAACAACTTCCCATTGTGGTTAACATGGGGAGTGGTCTAGGGAAGTCTCTCTTCTTGAGGGTTACTCAAGAAGATTGGCTTGCCTCGCTGGACAACAATTTCTCATTGTGGTTAACATGAGGAATAGTCTATTTTGGAGGTTGATGTAGGACAATATTTTCCTCTTGTGGTTAACAGAGGAAATGGTCTGTACAATCATTCCTTAGGGTTTATACATTCTCTCTAGGGTGCACTTTGATTAGTGTAGGAAGAATGGTCCAGGGTGGGGAATGGTCTAGGCTCAGTAATCAGGGACAAACATTCCTTAGGGATTATACATTCTCTCCAGGGTGCACTTTGATTATTGTAGGAAGAATGGACCAGGGTGGGGAATGGTCCAGGCTCAACAATCAGGGACAGACATTCCTTAGGGTTTATACATTCTCTCCAGGGTGCACTTGTTAAATTATGAGCTTGATTTCTTATGCAGATTAATTCTTTTATTTTCTTCAATAATTTGATTCCAGCTTAATACACTTCAACAATTTCAAATCATAATCGAATAACAATAATTATGTAGATAAGTAAACATGCATATCAACAACACATATACCCTGGGGTAACCCTGTACAGGGAGAAAAACCCCAGTAAACAATATTCCTTTATTGCATTAATAATGTANGGTGAATGGTATGTTTTTGTGCTCAAGACCATTACCTGTAATACCTCCCTAGCTAGGAGGGAGTGTTGATATTATGGTAGTTGTGGGAGGTATTTACCTCCACGTGTAAACTTGACGATGATAGAATACTCCAGGAAGAAAGAAGAAACCCTAATGAGTTGGCTAATAACCCTAGAATACTTGTGACTCAAGAAGATAATTTATATTAGGTTATTAGCCTCCAAGAGAAGAAGTCGGCCAGAAATAATAATATATACTGAACAGACAGATACCCAGAATGAGAAGTCGGCTCATGCAGTTAGCCAGAATTAGTATAAATACAGGAGGCTAGTTCTCATTCTGGCAGGAAGTCTCAGAATTGCAGAGCAGCACTTGTGTGCACTGCAGTTGCCCAGTTTCTACGTAGGTTTGGAGGAGAGTTGTCGTTGCAGCTACTGCAGCTAGCAGTTACGCTTGGACAATCTCTTGGATAGGGTTTGGACTATCTTATCAGCTCTTGTTGATGCGTTATCCTTGGGGAAAGGTGCGCTACCCTTTGTTTGGCTATCTAGCCTAGGGTTTGCTTCCAGAGTGATTCTCTGTCAAGGTTANTGTGCTCAAGACCATTACCTGTAATACCTCCCTAGCTAGGAGGGAGTGTTGATATTATGGTAGTTGCGGGAGGTATTTACCTCCACGTGTAAACCTGACGATGATAGAATACTCCAGGAAGAAAGAAGAAACCCTAATGAGTTGGCTAATAACCCTAGAAGACTTGCGACTCAAGAAGATAATTTATATTAGGTTATTAGCCTCCAAGAGAAGAAGTCGGCCAGAAATAATAATATATATTGAACAGACAGATACCCAGAATGAGAAGTCGGCTCAGGCAGTTAGCCAGAATTAGTATAAATACAGGAGGCTAGTTCTCATTCTGGCAGGCAGTCTCAGAATTGCAGAGCAACACTTGTGTGCACTGCAGTTGCCCAGTTTCTACGTAGGTTTGGAGGAGAGCTGTCGTTGCAGCTGCTGCAGCTAGCAGTTACGCTTGGACTATCTCTTGGATAGGGTTTGGACTATCTTATCAGCTCTTGTTGATGCGTTATCCTTGGGGAAAGGTGCGCTACCCTTTGTTTGGCTATCTAGCCTAGGGTTTTCTTCCAGAGTGATTCTCTATCAAGGTTAAGGTGCTCAGAGGGTGGCTTCGACCTATGGTTGGGTGACAATAGAGATATTGTCAATGGTAAAACGAGCACATCCATTATATTCTAACATTTTTATTAGATAAAAAATATTGTTTTTAGTTCGAACAATAGAAAGTATGCAAAAATTTGTAGTTAAACGTCAAACTAATATCAAGTCAACGAATTATCGATCTCTATAGTCCCTCTATGCCTTCGACAGGGACTAATAAGAACAAATCTATATATTATTGGTTAATTTTCTAATGTATGATTTTGTATGAAGCTTTGTTATGTATTTGAATGCCTTCTTCTAGTATTGGTTTATGATTCGATTTACTTGATGTGTCACGATTCATTGATTTCCATTTCCTTACTATATTGCTTTATATCTTCACTTTGAACCCCTATTCACTATTAGTTGACTTTATTTCCTAATGGATAAGTACCTTTGTTATCAATCCAAACTATTTCATTGAACATTCCATGTTGTTATTCTTTTTGGGATTGATCTCAATATCCAAAGTACATGAGCTTAGTAGATAAATATATTTATATTAGGGGTACCCTCCTTGGATTGGAAAACATCCAATCCTAAAGTGAGGAAGACATTACGGAGGTGACAGTGGCATTACATCTAGACTAACATTTGATAATATTTCTTGGGTTATTTTATGTTGTTAAATTGGGGGACAACATGCCCATATAATTGAAGAAGAACTATAATGGAAAGTAATCGAGGTAAATACCAAACAATGAAAATTTGATTTGTACTCTTATTTATTCTAGATAATTATAGTAACTATTTCATGACATTTTTGCATACCTACTTAGTAACAATAAGGTTGTTGGAGTCATTTAAATTCCCACCCTTGTGGGTACAAAACATAAAAGAGCATTACAAATAATTTGAGGATGATGTGCTTGACCAGTGTTGTAGGATGGAAGGCAATGATGAGGAACATGTGTCTTACATCATGAAGGATGCATAATCCTATATCGTGAAAGTTAGGAATTGGCTTGTGTGTTCTAAATACTCATACATTTGGATGTGGTGATTTTCATGCCAACCAATAATGTTATCCAGATTTATACAAACCAAATTATTTCTAAAGGATGTAGCTAGGAATGTATTGACAACAAATGAATGTTTTACTAGACAATAGAGGAGACAAAAATATTATTGACTAATGATCCAACATAACAATAAGGCATTTAGGAAGGATAATATTGCATTCTTGTAGTTGAAGCATACCATTTGAATCCTTGCTTTATCATAACTAATTTGGAGTATTATGATCATGTTGGCTATATATTTGACTTTTCATAGAAAATGACATTATATGGGAACAAAAAACCCATCTAGACGAGGAATATCTACGAATACCATAAGATAAAAATAAAATAAAAATAACATATAACAAATAATGAGGGGATACCAAAGGAGGATTCTAATCTATATAATGTCATTGATGATTAATCTAGAAGGTATGATTTGGCAAACATTGAAGGTCAACTGATGATGAACAATGAAAATACAGAAGACCCCTCATAAATATTATTGATTGCAAATGAATGGAGATATAATACCAATGAAATTTTACGGATATCTTAGGGACATCCAAGTATATTATGTTTGGACACTATCCCCCTTTTGATGAATAAAAGAAAATACATGCACCAAGCTTTACCGTATATTGAGTTTGGATGAAATCTATCAGGCTAGAAATGCTCAGTTTCAAGCTCATCTACATTGGCTCAATTTGAATGGTTAGTTAAATTATCGAAATGGAATTTCTAGCTCATTATTTAATTATTGTTTGTGTTGTTTCCTTGACTTTCAAACTCTCAAGAAATAATTCTAGACAAATACTAGAAAACAAATTCCTTGAATTACATTTCTACCTCCATATAGGAGTCAAAGGTCCTTTATAATCCAAAATTGGGACATTTTAAAACAATAGCGGAAATGTGAATTATGTATTGGGTCAAATTATGACAACATTTGGCTTTGGAATTAGAAATATAGTGTCAAATTATTCATTGTCCATTAATACTCCCCTTTTTCTAACTACATTTTCTCATTCGATGTAGTTTAGGTACAACTGAACATGAATTTGTTAGACCTATCATCCTTGAGCGAGGGAATTTTTGGAAGGAGGGGGGAAAGTGTTATGTCCAACACATCTAATAGGGTGAGATCAACTAGAGGTGAAAAGGTCAGAAGAAAATTCCATAGGCGCATGGAATTGTTTCTTGTTGAAGGATCTTCATGTTCTTATGACAATGGGATCATAGGTGACGTCGAGGTTACTTTTAGGTACAAACATCTAGTGATATGATGGGTACCCAATGAACTTCCTTAGTTGGAAAATGACTTCTATGTCAATGAGAGGATGTATCACATTGCTCCGTCGTTCATACATGGTCTGGGTCTATTCTCCATGGATGGCATAAAGGTGAAAGATGGAGGACTTGTTGAGTTGATAGAGTATGTGTGACCATGCTACAACTATGGATATTGGTTGAGTTTGGTCTGATATATGCCAAGTACGCGAAGATATGCAGTCACTGCAAATTATTTACAACTAAAAGACAACGATCACAATAAAGGAGCGACGATGGATATTGATGGAAGGCCAAAGGCGTTGGGGAATATTGCAATGCTTATTAACAGTACACGACCCGGGACAACAAGAAAGCAACCCAATTGTATATTTGAGGGGCGTGAAGGAAATTGAATATTCGTATGTGCAATGAAAACAATAACTGAAGGGGAAGAGTTGTTGGTCGATTACGATTTGAATCGAATCGATGGAAGCACTGCTATTATGGGGGAAAATATGTTTTACCAGTATACCAAACCTGTAATTAATGTTTTCCTTCTTATATATTTAACATACATTTTAAGATGTCATGCTTCTTAGATTTTTTTCTAACATTCTAAAATTTCATGCATCTTATAATGTGTCAGGGTGATCGCGGGAAGGCACCGACTAGCTTTGAATTGGTATAACCGTGATTTACATATAAATTCTTGTTGACAACAATCGAATTAACATGTTTATTTGTTGATGTATACGAGCACACCATCAGAGCACGATGATGTGTGGGATGAAATCTATGATTCCATCCACCTAATGGAAACAATTTGAAAGGCCTTGAGAAAGGAAAATAGGGAATCCATTGAATTGGCTAGGTGTAATCCAACTACAGAGGAGGGAAAAGAAAGGATGGAAATTTCAATGCAAGATATAAAATAATTTGGGGTAAGCGCAATTTTAAAAAAGACTATTTTTGCATATATTAATTTATGAAGTTTTGTCTGATATCGTTATATGAGAAATAAACATTTTCTTTCTATAAGCATTTTTGGATCCAACGGGATAGCCTGGTCATGGGGATGTTGNGCCTTCGACAGGGACTAATAAGAACAAATCTATATATTATTGGTTAATTTTCTAATGTATGATTTTGTATGAAGCTTTGTTATGTATTTGAATGCCTTCTTCTAGTATTGGTTTATGATTCGATTTACTTGATGTGTCACGATTCATTGATTTCCATTTCCTTACTATATTGCTTTATATCTTCACTTTGAACCCCTATTCACTATTAGTTGACTTTATTTCCTAATGGATAAGTACCTTTGTTATCAATCCAAACTATTTCATTGAACATTCCATGTTGTTATTCTTTTTGGGATTGATCTCAATATCCAAAGTACATGAGCTTAGTAGATAAATATATTTATATTAGGGGTACCCTCCTTGGATTGGAAAACATCCAATCCTAAAGTGAGGAAGACATTACGGAGGTGACAGTGGCATTACATCTAGACTAACATTTGATAATATTTCTTGGGTTATTTTATGTTGTTAAATTGGGGGACAACATGCCCATATAATTGAAGAAGAACTATAATGGAAAGTAATCGAGGTAAATACCAAACAATGAAAATTTGATTTGTACTCTTATTTATTCTAGATAATTATAGTAACTATTTCATGACATTTTTGCATACCTACTTAGTAACAATAAGGTTGTTGGAGTCATTTAAATTCCCACCCTTGTGGGTACAAAACATAAAAGAGCATTACAAATAATTTGAGGATGATGTGCTTGACCAGTGTTGTAGGATGGAAGGCAATGATGAGGAACATGTGTCTTACATCATGAAGGATGCATAATCCTATATCGTGAAAGTTAGGAATTGGCTTGTGTGTTCTAAATACTCATACATTTGGATGTGGTGATTTTCATGCCAACCAATAATGTTATCCAGATTTATACAAACCAAATTATTTCTAAAGGATGTAGCTAGGAATGTATTGACAACAAATGAATGTTTTACTAGACAATAGAGGAGACAAAAATATTATTGACTAATGATCCAACATAACAATAAGGCATTTAGGAAGGATAATATTGCATTCTTGTAGTTGAAGCATACCATTTGAATCCTTGCTTTATCATAACTAATTTGGAGTATTATGATCATGTTGGCTATATATTTGACTTTTCATAGAAAATGACATTATATGGGAACAAAAAACCCATCTAGACGAGGAATATCTACGAATACCATAAGATAAAAATAAAATAAAAATAACATATAACAAATAATGAGGGGATACCAAAGGAGGATTCTAATCTATATAATGTCATTGATGATTAATCTAGAAGGTATGATTTGGCAAACATTGAAGGTCAACTGATGATGAACAATGAAAATACAGAAGACCCCTCATAAATATTATTGATTGCAAATGAATGGAGATATAATACCAATGAAATTTTACGGATATCTTAGGGACATCCAAGTATATTATGTTTGGACACTATCCCCCTTTTGATGAATAAAAGAAAATACATGCACCAAGCTTTACCGTATATTGAGTTTGGATGAAATCTATCAGGCTAGAAATGCTCAGTTTCAAGCTCATCTACATTGGCTCAATTTGAATGGTTAGTTAAATTATCGAAATGGAATTTCTAGCTCATTATTTAATTATTGTTTGTGTTGTTTCCTTGACTTTCAAACTCTCAAGAAATAATTCTAGACAAATACTAGAAAACAAATTCCTTGAATTACATTTCTACCTCCATATAGGAGTCAAAGGTCCTTTATAATCCAAAATTGGGACATTTTAAAACAATAGCGGAAATGTGAATTATGTATTGGGTCAAATTATGACAACATTTGGCTTTGGAATTAGAAATATAGTGTCAAATTATTCATTGTCCATTAATACTCCCCTTTTTCTAACTACATTTTCTCATTCGATGTAGTTTAGGTACAACTGAACATGAATTTGTTAGACCTATCATCCTTGAGCGAGGGAATTTTTGGAAGGAGGGGGGAAAGTGTTATGTCCAACACATCTAATAGGGTGAGATCAACTAGAGGTGAAAAGGTCAGAAGAAAATTCCATAGGCGCATGGAATTGTTTCTTGTTGAAGGATCTTCATGTTCTTATGACAATGGGATCATAGGTGACGTCGAGGTTACTTTTAGGTACAAACATCTAGTGATATGATGGGTACCCAATGAACTTCCTTAGTTGGAAAATGACTTCTATGTCAATGAGAGGATGTATCACATTGCTCCGTCGTTCATACATGGTCTGGGTCTATTCTCCATGGATGGCATAAAGGTGAAAGATGGAGGACTTGTTGAGTTGATAGAGTATGTGTGACCATGCTACAACTATGGATATTGGTTGAGTTTGGTCTGATATATGCCAAGTACGCGAAGATATGCAGTCACTGCAAATTATTTACAACTAAAAGACAACGATCACAATAAAGGAGCGACGATGGATATTGATGGAAGGCCAAAGGCGTTGGGGAATATTGCAATGCTTATTAACAGTACACGACCCGGGACAACAAGAAAGCAACCCAATTGTATATTTGAGGGGCGTGAAGGAAATTGAATATTCGTATGTGCAATGAAAACAATAACTGAAGGGGAAGAGTTGTTGGTCGATTACGATTTGAATCGAATCGATGGAAGCACTGCTATTATGGGGGAAAATATGTTTTACCAGTATACCAAACCTGTAATTAATGTTTTCCTTTTTATATATTTAACATACATTTTAAGATGTCATGCTTCTTAGATTTTTTCTAACATTCCAAAATTTCATGCATCTTATAATGTGTCAGGGTGATCGCGGGAAGGCACCAACTAGCTCTGAACTGGTATAACCGTGATTTACATATAAATTCTTGTTGACAACAATCGAATTAACATGTTTATTTGTTGATGTATACGAGCACACCATCGGAGCACGATGATGTGTGGGATGAAATCTATGATTCCATCCACCCAATGGAAACAATTTGAAAGGCCTTGAGAAAGGAAAATAGGGAATCCATTGAATTGGCTAGGTGTAATCCAGCTACAGAGGAGGGAAAAGAAAGGATGGAAATTTCAATGCAAGATATAAAATAATTTGGGGTAAGCGCAATTTAAAAAAAGACAATTTTTGCATATATTAATTTATGAAGTTTTGTCTGATATCGTTATATGGGAAATAAACATTTTATTTCTATAAGAATTTTTGGATCCAACAGGATAGCCTGGTCATGGGGATGTTGCTGGTAGCAATGATGCACAAAGCCCACAACATCCTAGCACGAGCCACATACCCACGAGGCTATTTTCCTCTCTGTCTGTGGCTAAAAGGACTGAAACTCATAGTGCCCATGAGAATCCCCCATTGCACACACTAGACCATGCACATGATGGTCTACAGTGCGAATCTCATGAGGATATTGGTTCTGTGCCACTAGATCATTATTATCACAGAGCATCACGTGTTCAAAGCTTGGGAACAATAACCATCAGATTTTTGGTGGACGATAACTTGCTTTCAATGAAGATACAATAAATCCTAGGTTATTTTGAATATCTTAAATAGTTCCTACCATTTGATTGAAACCTACATATTTCATATTATTTTAATCTAATTATCATATCGTTTTGAAAGAAACACTAATTTTTACAGGACCTTGCATGACAAGGCTTTAGATATTTTTGGGCCCAYCGTTCGTACATGGTGGAATTCCCAAAATAAAGATTTRAAAAACAAACTTATAAACCATATGGTCGGCTTGTTTGGTGAKACATTCAATAATTATAAAATCACCTCAAGGGCCATTACATATTTGAAATACGTYAGAGATCAATATAGGGTTCAATTGAAAAAGAACCCCAAGTATGATCRTCCTCTGCCCATTCCTGAGAGGGAATGGAAGAATATATAGGAYGACACAAAGGAGAATGCATTGAGACACAAAGGGGAGACACCACCTAGCCCTGGAAGGTAATTTATGATATTTTGAATTGAATATGCTGAATTTTCTTTAGTTCTACAGAAAAAAAATTGCGATATCTTATAACATACTTGAAACTTTTTGTAGGTTSCYAGACACGTCAAAAGCAACAAATAAAAGACTAGAAAAACATGGGAAACACAAACTTGGCCAAGGTGGTTACCTAAGATTAAAAKMTCGAATTATAATTACCAAATAATTTATCCATATTATACATATCATTATGCAAATTTTATTTAATTGCAGCCAATAAACAAAAATATTGATCTCATGCCATGCRATGCAGGGGGATACGTTCAACACTTCCGCAACCAAAGAAGACTTGAGGCTCATATTCAAGTTCAAMTTTCAAGCAGTGATAAAAAATCRACAAAGGATGTGGCATACACTATYTGATCCTTCAAACGAGATGGTAAATAAAATGAAAAGATTGTAGTTGTTGATTACTTGTCAAATATATGGACGATTGATTTAACCCATCAATCAATATGTTTGYTTGTTTTAAGCACGTAAACAACACTGGTTCATTCAACAATGGTGGACAACARCCCCATGATTCTAGTGGTGTGCAGACCCATCATGATATGCATGTCTTTAAAATAAAATGTATAGTATGTTGATTATAAATATTTACTTGCAGYGGTGYACTTATAACTTTTATTGTTTCAATGGCAAAGCATGTAGATGAGGGTGCTCGGAGAGGAGAGGAACTGACAACAATCCAACCATTGGTGTCGACTATTCCTCYAGGTAAAAACATAGTAATGATATTTGTAGTGTATCAACGTCCACGTCCAGGTAAAAAACATAGTAGATGCCCCTATAGTGCATCAACATCCACATCCTTCTACTAGAAGTAGTACAATGCTTGAGATGACCCATCACCTTCTAGCACCAGAAGAGGGTCCAATAGTTGAATGTCGAGATCAAGACAAATGTGATGATGATTTACTCTTGTATTTTATAAAAAAGAAGAAACATAAAAATAAGTGATTGTACATATTTTCAGGACAAATTTTATTAATATAAATTATTGACTATACAATTTTTTGTTTTGCTAGTTATGTGTGAACCATATATTTTATGTATGCATGTACCTTCTTTCTTTCATTTACCTTTAATTATGGTTTTTGTACTTGTTATGCATGATTGGGTATGGGAAATTGAGAGTGATTAGAGGGGGGAAGGGGCCAAACGAGATTCCACCATCACGTGGTTGGCTCTGTTTAGGAGAGAATAAATTATTCTCGAAACAAAGAGGATCTCATTCATGAGGTATTCCTCTTTAGTATTTATAGAGCATTGTACATGTTTAATTATTATTCATCCATATAACGTTTTATTCTCTTTGACAAATGAAAGCTCATATATGTTTAGTTATTATTCAGTCATTTAACCTTTTATTGTCTTTAACAAATGTAGGTTTGAAGGGAAGTCAACTCCACGATCCACAACACATTTCCGACAAGGTATAAATCATTTGCTTCTCTTGCATAATGAAAATTTCCTTTGTTTCCTTGTATACTTAAATTCAAAATCCAAGGACAAAAAATGGTGGAGACAACTATTGATATCTAATAATATTGTTTTTAGAGATTATTGACTATAAGTTGATGGGGCATATTATGTTCTCCCTTAACATTTTTTTTTCCAATGTTCAATGTTCAGAAACACCGTTTCATATGACTTGATGATGTAGAATGTTGGTTGGAGTTAGCTATTGATTCAATGAACATTGGCGACAATATTGATAAATTAGATGGTGCGAAAAATGTGAGTTCCACCTCCATACTTACCCTTCAAAATCCCAAATGCATACTTATCATTCATAGAAACATTATTAGAATGAGATACTCAACAAATGTTTGGAGGGACATTTGAAAAGTTAAGTGGAATATTGTATTAGTTTTTTTTCCAAATAAAAAACTCATGTTTTTTCAAATTTCACTAAAAGTGCTTCATCGAAAGATTGGAGCTTTAACACTACATATCACTTCAATGGGCCCATTTTAATCTTTTTGTAAGAATTATTACATAACACTATACAAAACAAATATGTCAACACATCAAGGACTGGCCCACAAAGGTATGTGAACATTCATAAAGGTCCAAAATTTATCCAAAAACTAAACCTCCTATAACCCACCTAATAGTAAAATATGAAAACAAAAGAAAAATAAGCCAGAGGGTCTACCCTGAAACCTCTAAAGGAGAAAAGCTAGAAAAAACATTGCTTAGTGAACCACTTTTTTTCTTCCTAACCCAAGATCTAGGAGGGAAAATATCTAATGGAATAAATTACTATTGCTTATTTTTTTAAGAGATGTTGCCACTAGCCTTGAAGTGGCTTATTGAATCACTCAAAATGACACGTGTGTCACATAGAAAGGAGAGAATGATATCCAAAGAAGTGAAACAAGATTCATACCCATCCATCCTATTCGAGCTACCATAAGGTAACCCATTTATCACACTCATCTGCCCCTCCAATTGACCACTCAAAGAATCCCTAACTGGATGTGATAATAAAAAATCCTTAGAAGAGGTGGTGAAATGCTCACTATTCCCATGTTTAGGTTACTAGGGAAAGCCAACTGTTTCCTACTATTCTGCAAGTGAAGTCTTTCCTTCCTCATCACATTGATGAGTGTGTACTAGCTACAAACTTGGAAGGAAAATGGTCCCACTTGTCCTTTCCCTTGGTTGTAGATAGCATGTGTCAAAGGTGGAACTAATGATGAAAACAAACAAAATAACCTTTTCCACAAACATAAGGGTTAAATATGTGAAAAGAAAATCATCAACAAACACATCATACTCATCAACAATAGGAAAACTCAAGCACTCTCACATAAAAATCTCATAAAATGCAACCAAAATAAACCATTGCAAGAAATTAATTAGCACACTAGCATTAGCAAAAAAATTGGTTAGTTTAATAGTTATTAAGCTAAATACTGAATAAAATACAAGGTTATAGGGGGGTAATTATCTATACACAAACGAATATAATGGACTAATTAGTGCCCATCACTCACCACACTAATTCAATGTATGTCTCATAAGAGAGGAAGAAAATCACTCTTCAACCATCAACTTAGCTTTTAAAACACGTGACACCTCAGATGCATCCCTTGAAGTAAGGCAAGGTGATCTTACTTGATGCCACCCGATTATAGTTGAAAAATGCAACCCATCCACTTAAAGGAACACAATAACAAGGTCATCTTTGTTGTTAGGGCCCCAAGCTATAGAATTCTTTATGACCTCCATTTTATTTGATGAAACATCCTCATCTAAATGGTTCTAGCAATACACTACAAGAACATTAAAAATGTGATCTAAATCCATGATGGAGACAACTCATTGGGATAGAACACCCAAGGGGTCCACTATAGGAGCAAGCATCCCTGAAATTAGAAAGGAAATCTTACAAGCACACTAGATCAATTCAATCCCTCTACCATTAATAAACAAACTTGTAACTCACCCATGAGAAACCATAAGAATAGTGTTAGAAGGAAGTTACCCTCTAGACCTAGACACAGATTCAGATGCACATTACACCCACCAAACTCCATCCTCAAATATAATGGAACCAATCGAGCTCCAAACATACCTCCTCTTCTTGTATGTGATGGCCATTATAGGGAAATCACATAAAGTGTGATGAACAACATGACAATAGTGGCACCAAAAGGGATTTTTTTCATAATATAGCTCATGAGACCACCTCTTCTCTTAACATTCTATAAATCGTGGTAGAATTATTAGATCCTACCACATAGTATAGTGACATCAACATTGTATAAATTAGTTAGAAACATGCAATTATTAGAGAGTGATGCACAACCGGTTCATAGATATCCATGTCATCATGGTGATGTTATCAAGTCATCTTGTTGAGGCATAGACCAATCATACGTTGCCACATAACATTGATGATGTCATCAATTTAGGGTTAAGGAGACAAGTGATACCTTCGGGAGATGACACATGTCATTCTTGCACATATGGATTAAAAATGTACCATTCTATTTTTCATCAAAATATATCTAAGTGTTGATTTCTAGATTTGAAGTCTAGTTTAAATGGATTTCATATAAAATTTTGTACCAGTTGAGATGATCATCCTTCACAT
Organism: Picea glauca; assembly: GCA_000966675.3. Taxonomy (NCBI): domain Eukaryota; kingdom Viridiplantae; phylum Streptophyta; class Pinopsida; order Pinales; family Pinaceae; genus Picea; species Picea glauca. Next base: position 123,109 of record JZKD02S1647338.1, on the reverse strand, counting down.
ATCATGTTTTAGGAATTGGTATGGTTTTCTCCATGGGATTGACACGTCTCTTAATTGAATTTAATAACATTTTGAGTTTCAACATACAGATGGATTCAATACTTTATGTTTTGTAGATTGCATGACCTCTAGAATAGACCCACATTTATTTATGGAGGATTTTATAACATTTTAGGTCTAGAAATAACCAGGTGAATTTCAAGTATTGAAACAAATAAAACATAACTTGTATATGTCATTGTTAACAAACCAACTTGCAAACTAGTCTCATTCACTTTGTTTCCTTCCATAAGCATATATCCTATACTATGCCATCTAGTATTTGCTTGCCTTCAGACCAAATAATACTTGTTTTGTCACCTCAACATGAAAACAACCTTGAAGTTGAATGAGATTGTCTTGCTTTAGGAAAATTTCTCTGAGACTGCTTTGTCCATGGGGATTACACTTCAAATTATAGTTATAAAAATAAAACTGGAAGTGAAGAAAGTAAATCCTAAGTCTATAGGGGGTTCTCTATATTCCCTTGAGTGGGCCCTTACTCAAGGAAGTTATAGGAGCCCTAAGCAATCTAACTAGCACTTAGGTTTTCAATGAACATTGCTCCTTTATTCATAAAAAAATCATAAATAGGATTACAAAAATATGCTCTACAAAATAGTCAAATGCACACTTCAAGTACTCAAAAATATAACATAACAATAATAATAGGCCTATCTTATTTTTTTTACTCTTATTTGTACTTGAAGAGACTCCTAACTAAACCTTCCAACCAATCCTTTATTGGTGGAAGTTTGTCCCTTGAATTCCTAATTTTATGCAAATGGTGACAGAGGACCATTTCCCCCCTAAACTCTTCAAGTGATTCAACACCAAGAACTCAAATGGTGAGGGTCATTCTTTCTACTCCTTAATGCTATAATATTCTAAGGATTGAGAAGGGACACAATCCCTTGATTCTCTCACACATGCAACATGTTGTATGGAAGAGTAATTGGAGCTACCAACTTGGATTTTGAAATCTATTCATACTCACATTAAACTTTAGTTAATGGATCACATCATGCATAAATCATTCAAAGATCACGATTAAACTAAATCATGCCTCATTCAACCTTAATATTTTATCAAATCACATAAATTCAAACAAGAATAAATCAATTGTCTCATGTTCATCATAAATCATAAAGTTCCATATAAGTCTTTGTCTTTAGGGCACAAAATAGGTCACATATAATATAAGATGGACCTTATATTTGTACAATCTGGTGGCCCATCATCAATGCCCAACTTGGAGATTTTTTATGTCCCCATGCAAACAAAATGTCCCTTAAAAAACCGATTCTTTGTCTTGCTCAGTCTGCTTTCCCAAAGTTTTGATATTTGCATCCTTGTTTGAAATCATAAGCCATGATATGTTTGATGGATTCCTTGCCATGATATGTTTGATGGATTCCTTGCCATGATATCCTATTGTTTGTGCTTACTCCTTCCATCTTTTGTCTCTTTCCTCATCCATCTCCTCTGTAGATATAAGGTGGATAAGTAGAGGATATTTTAACTTTATCCCAATCCACTCAAGCTTCATCCTTTTCACTGTTTATGTGTACAACTACACCCTAAAGAAGGAAGCCTTAAAAAAATTGAGAAAGGGGTTCTAACTTTTTAACGGAAATGGGTAACCCTTCCCACCACTTTGGAAAAATTGTATTTCCCTTTCTCTTGAACCCTTGATTATTGTCTCATATTGGGAACTGACATTCTTTTCTTTTCCTCCAAGATTGCTACTAGCTCTATGCCGCCCGAGGTTAAGGTAATGTGATTTTTTAAAGTATCTCTTATAGCCTTGCTACCTATCCTCTCACCCATAAATGGATTCCAATTTCCTCTTCCTTGTACTTCTATAGCTTTGTAGATTTTTCCTCTTCACTATGCACCCATGAGCAAAATGCCCCAAGTTGCATATTGCCCACATAGAGATTATGTGACCATTTATATGAGTGAGGCAACACAAGATTATGAAGGTATAATTCACAAACATGACCCCTTTCCTTCTTACTGCATTGATGGTATGTTTTTGTAAACTCTTTTGGAGTATCTGGCTGGTAAAAGAGATGTTCAACTATCCTCCCCAATTGAAATCTATTCCATTGTTCTTTTAGGAATAATGCATAGACTTGAGTGGGAGGAATGTAGGACACCATGTCTTTAGTACTCCATCCATTTTGGAAATGGATGCCTCTGGTATGCCAACTTTCTTAGTTTTCTGTTCCAACTCTTCCCATGCTTCTCTGATTCAATTTTTAAAACCATGTTTTGTTTCCGCTTGTCATCTAATTGTCCTGTAGGGTTTCAATTTGTTTTTCATGCTACAACTAGGGGCTTATTTCACTTGTACTTTCAATTCTTTGACTATCCTTTGAAAATTCCTTCCATATGAGGGTCTCTACTCTATCTTCTTCTAATTGAGAAGTAAGGACTTGCATTTCAATTTCATTCCTCTCTATGTCCTTTGTCCCTTGTTTTTCTGCCAAGTCTTTGTCTATACTAGAGTGATTGTCTCCATCTAGGCATATTTGGCTAGTGTCTTGTGAAATAATATCTAATTTCCTTGTTGCCTAAGATCTAGTCTCGACCCTTTGAGTGATGGGTTTCTCCCTCTTCCTTGTTGAGCGGTGTCTTGCATGTAGTTTTAGGGGACTAGCCTCAAGTGTTCTCATTTTCACCAAAGTGGAAACAAATTCCTCATCTACATTTCCTAATCTATCTCTTCTTTGAGTCTTTGTTTTCCACTTGATTTTTTATTCTTTATGGACTCACTTTTAAGGCTTTCTTTTCTATTTTCCTCTTGTCCTTTATGTGCAGCCCTTAGAGCTACAAATTATTCATTGCTGGTGGTAATGAATCTATCCCATGAAATTTGTAGGGTTTTTTTCTCAACGCATCACAAGAAAATAAATTTATTAGCCCATGATGGGCTAGTGCATACACCTTTCCTCTCTAAACTTTGGCCCCCGTCTCCTTCAAATATTGTAGTAGAAAATATGACACACTTAAGTTCTGTTTAGGTTTTTGATGGGGATAATATTGAGATACAAGACAATGGAGGAAAACAAGAATGGAGTAAAGAGTGACAACCTGCTGACTCCTTGGGATGACAGGGACTAATATACTATACAAACATAAAGACTATTCTACATCTGAAGACTATCATATGTTCATTACCCTAATATAGTAGAAAGAACTAAAAAAACCTTACCTTTTACCAGAATATTTAATGTTGGAGTCCCCATGTCTTCCTCTTTACGATCTATGCCTCTATGATGACTTATGTAGCCTAGTGGGTATCTAGTGAGCTATGTATGCTACTTTCACAACCTCCTATATTATCTATATGCACGGATTACACAACTTTTTCTCAGGCTCCATTTCTCATAAACACAACCTCTCCTCTGAAAAATGTGGCCTTCTCTTCTTAATACACATAGAGACAAACCTTACTTTGGATGTGCAATACTCTTAGATAATTTTTTACTTTTAAATTTTCTCCCACTCTTACTTCTAGCTCGACCTCCTTTAACTCGTTCTGTCTCTTCTCTCGTACTTGTGAGTTTGAATGATGATTCATCCTTTCTCTTCTGTCATACTTATCACTTTGAATGCCCCCAAATCATATGATGATTCAAATATTCATCTATATGGTGGTCAATGAGTTTTTCATTGAATAATTAACATGTTTGGTTGATGTGACTATTTCATTCCATTTCATTCATCCATGGCTTTCCACTAGCTTCAATATTATTGGTTTTAAACTCAACATTTTCCTTTTAAATTTTATCTCAGTCTTACTTCCAACTCAACTTCCTTCTTTAACTCATTTTGTCTCTTCTCTCATACTTATGACTTTGAGTGCAAGCTCATTCTTTCTCTTCTCTTGCACTTATCACTTTGAGCGCCCTCAACTCATATGACGATTCAAATATTCAACTAGATGACAATTGATGAGGTTTTCATGGCATAATTAGCATGTTCAATTGATCTGACTATTTCATTCTTTCACTCATTCTTGGCATTCCACTAGTTGTAGTCTTATTGGTTTTAAACTTGGCATAATCAAGTCACATGTGGCTTACCTCATAATAAGGACCCTCCCCCCCAACTTAAAGTTCGACATCCACATCAATGGGTAGGAATGGGGTCGAGATTGGAAGATATATTACTCCCGAAACCAAGGGCGATGTGGCATGCCTCTTGTGATTTATTTGCATGATGGTGGAGTTGCTTTTGTATCTTTGAATTGTTATTGGAGTTTCCCATAACAAATATTTAGTTGTGATGTTGAGGCAGTCCTCTCATGTAGTCTCTTTTAGGTCCAATTGTTATAGTGGTCTTCTTTTATAGCCTCATATAGGTCCAAATGTTGTAGTGGCCTTCTCCTATAGGTCAAAGTATTGTAGCGGTTGCTAGAACAAGTGATCCTGTAGAATGATAGTTTTGTAGAAAAACTAAAGGTAGATTATTTTGTAAGTTAATGTAGCTTCTTGTGCATGCGCACTTCTATAGATATTAATAGAATGGTCATTTAGAATGGTTTTAGATAGTAGTATCTTGTAGCAGTGAATGATATGGTTTGGGATGAAATTGTTGATAAGGGGAAGTGTTGGTATGGGTAGAAAATAGATGAAAGAAATGGTAATGGAATGATAAAATGAAAGTGTGTGTTGGAGAGTGCATGGAATTTAAATGAATGGATTTCCTACTTTAATTGAAGTGTTATAGTGAATTGGATAAGGTAGACTTGCTGGAATAAAACTTAAAATCTTTGTTTTTGACAAAACACTTGATTTATTTTTTCTTTAAATGTTGAGAGCATCTCTTAATTTGAAATTGTGAATGGTATTGCTTACCGCTTCCTAGTCCTTTGATGGATTGTGTGTTGGAGTCTTTGTTTATCATCCTCAAATAAACTTTATAAACTTTTGTTTAGATGAATTCTTACATATGTAATGTTGATCTATTGACTTGTAGGATGCTTGATTTGTTATATTGAGATACTTTCTTATCTTATTGTACAGACTTGTATATTGAATATTTTGGAGTTTGGGCTGATCTGTTTCTAGTGACCTTCAAGATTTTGTTTTGCATGTGAATATTGATTATGAGATGTTGTCCATTTGCAAAGAGAAAAAAGTGTAAATCGTCACCAATTGAGATGAGCATCCTTCAAATATCACGTTTTAGGATTTGGCATGCGTTTCTCCATGGGATTGACACGTATCTTAATTGAATTTAATAACATTTTAAGTTTCAACATATAGATGGATTCAATACTTTATGTTTTGTAGATTGCGTGACCTATGGAATAGACCCACATTTATTTATAGAGGATTTTATAACATTTTAGGTCTAGAAACAACCAGGTGAATTTCAAATATTGAAACAAATAAAACATAACTTGTATATGTCATTGTTAACAAACCAACTTGCAAATTGGTCTCGTTCACTTTGTTTCCTTACATAAAAATATATCCTATACTATGCCATCTGGTATTTGCTTGCTTAAAGGCCAAATAATACTTGTTTTTCCAACTCAACAAGAAAACAACATTGAAGTTGAATGAGACTATCTTGCTTTAGGAAAATTTCTCTGAGACTGCTCTGTCCATGGGGATTACACTTGATATTAAAGTTATAAAAATCAAACTTTTGGACAGCTCTGAAAAGCGCTACAAATGTTGCATCATTCACGATTCCCTCTCCAAAATCCAAACTGTAGTAAGGGAGTTTCATTTTGATGCAAAATTTGTCAAAGCTTTCTAGTGATATAGATATGCGTATGTGCAAAAATGATTAGCAAAATCAACAACTTCGTCCACAACAATGCCTCCTCCAACTCCG